>JAMKCH010039136.1:0-14998 GCA_023653785.1 Ophioderma brevispina
CAGGAAAAATATAAATTTGATCACAAATAAATTGGCCCTCGGAAGTACCCCGTGCTAGGATACGGCTATGGGGTTTAACGTTGTCGGTGGAAAAGTGGTGGCGCTATTCACAAAGAAAGGGCAATCTCGAATTCGATCCTGTAACGGTATCAAATTACCATGATTTTAAAAATTTTCATCTTTTTTTGATATAGAAAATATCTCAAAACATCTATATGATGTCAATCGTGGGGTTGAAATTTGAACTTATTTAAGTCAATTTGTCGTGTATTCAATGGGAGCGTTATTTGGTGGTGTGCGCCCTTTTAAAGCGCCGTATGGGAATGTGCATGACTTCATTAAATTGGGATTTCAGCACCCACGATTAAATAAAGCACATTGAAGGCCCCAAAAGTGATTATTATATAGAATAAAGTGCATATTTGTCCTAAAATGAAGCTGTCGGTGGAATTTAGAGACTTTTTGTCGAAGATAAATTAAGTCACCAAACAGTCTTACCCAGCAATTTTAACGGAGTAACATGATTTGTTCATTTTGGCCATTTTTGGTTTTAAAAAGTGGCGATTTTTGTCTATTTTAATGTTGCTGCACCAAAAAATTGAAAGTTTTTGAAAGGCGCGGCAATGTTCTATGGAATTATCTATCTTCAAACAATATAGGTCTATACGAGAGATAACACTGTGATCTTCCTCTCGGTAATGCATTCAATTTCCAGCGAAACATCCTGATACCCTCAGTGGACAGCGGAAGAGCCAAAAATAACGGCATTTTGTCATCAAACTGCTTATTCTATTCCCAAGAGACAGCCATGGTGGAAGAAATCACTGTGAACTTGCATATTAAGTGATTGTTGTAATACCATTTAATAAATTGATAATTTATGTTTTAAACGTCTCCCCGGGCTCTCTTTTGACCACTATAACATGTTCCAAAGACCACGGTAAGCCCGAAAGAGGGTGGCTAAAGAAATCCAGTTAATATACCTTACCATCTTGTAAGTAACTTTGCGTGGATTTCCACGCGAGCCATTTTAATACCCCTAAAGCCTAGTCCCAGCCCCAATGTTAACATGGAACCGACCCCTGAACCGTAATTATACCCTAACTCTAACCCTAGGCCCCAAAAATTCTAAACATAAACCCAACCCTAACCATAACTCATCAAACATCTAACCCTAACCGATCGCTACACAACCTATCGTAACCCTTAGCTTTATCCCTAACCCTAACCTTAATCCTAACCCTAACTCTATCACCAACTCTAACTTCTTATTCTAAATCCAAACTTAACCTTATCCCCAACAAATATCCCCAACAGTGAGAAAGAGGAGAGTTGGAGCCGAAATGGACAAGGAATGCATTCGGCGCCGCACATTCTTCATTTTTCGGTTTTTTGATGCTGTTAATGGAAGGGGGGGGGGCGAAGCTTAGGCACAGGGAAATCGCTCTTCCTAGAGTTGTGATTTGACATCTGAACTTTGGTTCACATAACTGTTTTCAATTTCTCACTCTTCGACGCCATTATTTCATATAAAACTCTTGAACAAAATGTCCATACAGACCACATAGCTGCAATTGTCAAAAAGAGCGAATTTTCAGCATTTTTTTTTTGCTCTGTGACTTCCCAAGTTCAAAAGGCTATTTTTTCAAATAGGTGTGAATCTATATCTAATAATAAGTGACATTTTTTAGAATGAAGTAATGTTTTGAAAATAAAGAAAAGAAAAACTAAAATAAATGGTATGTTCAAAGGGAGCCACACCATAATCACTCCGCATTGGTAAATGGTGGGTAGTTCGGTAAAAAACATGCCGTCGATTGTAAGCAAATGGTGTGTTGGCCATTGGTGCGTGAGATATTGTTGATGTTAAATAGTAATATTTAATGAATAGTGCAGACAATGTTATATACTTGGAATATCAGAAATAAATAAATTCAATCTACAAAACTAAATTAGCCTTCGGAAGAACTCCGTGCTCGGATACGGCTATGGGTTTTTCGTGTCGGGTGGAAAAAAAGTGGTGGCGCGATTCACAAGCCTGTATCTCGAATTATTATTCGGTATCGGTATCAAATTACCACGATTTTTAAAATTTTTTCATTTTTTTGATAGAGAAATATCTTCAAAAAACATCTAATATGATGTCACGTGGTGGTTGAAATTTGAACTTATTTCAATGTCAATTTAAAAGCGTGATTTCAATGGGAGCGTTATTTTTTGGGCGTGTGCGCCCTTCTCCGACTTACGTGCGGCTTGTAAGTCTTCAGTGAGTGCAAAAAACAAATTCGATGGTTAAAATAGCGCACGTAACGAAAAATTAAACTACCATACACGTTGACACCCTCCATACACGCAAGTGTAGAGCAGATATTGTGAGCGATTCCCACACTAGTACGGATAGAGTTGGAGCTTTTAGACTGCCAGAGGCGATAGGGAGGAGTTGAAAGTACAAGTTGCGAGTTGCATTATACGAGCTGGAAGACGTCGTGACCATCGCGTTCTTGAATATGTGTTGCAAATTGAGGTTAGTAAGTTGCGAGTTCCTTATAATTTGCGAATTCCGTTTCATCATTTTGTCAGGTAGATGAACCTGGTTCACTGAGTTCTCTTTACCAGATTGTTTTCTTGCCGTGCTCAAATCAATGTACCCAGTGCAGCATACCAACAAAGTTGCAATTGGATCAGATGTTGAATTTGCACTTGGGAATCAATTTTGCAATTTTGCGTTAGGTCTATTCACTACTGTACAGGCTAACTGCTTTTGTGACAAAACGCAACTACTTTAGATATATCTTCGCCTGCATCACATACTGTCTTATTTTACAAACCAGTTTTCTGAGAAAATTTGCTATTCAAATTATACCGGGTCATTATATACGGTTAAAGCAAGCTTAAAGAAAATTAAAGACTTTATGTTGTGAAGAAGAGCGAAGAAACTGACGTGAGTATGTTGTTATACCATAATGAAACATAGACTACAATTAAAGTATCTTATTAGGTATAAAGTTTGATTTGCTAGTGTAACCAACTAATGTATATTGCCAAAATACGACGTAAAAGCTCAATATGTGAAAAAAACTTGGTTTACCTAAGAACGAAAGACATATGTGTTACGGTATCTCGTGAATTACAAAACAAAACAAGTAGTAATAGTAGTATTAGTAGTAGTAGTAGTAGTAGTATTAGTAGTAGTAGTAGTAGTAGTAGTAGTAGTAGTAGTAGTAGTAGTAGTAGTAGTAGTAGTAGTAGTAGTAGTAGTAGTAGTAGTAGTAGTAGTAGGTGCAACCCCCCCCCCCCCCCCGAGAGTTTCAAAATTCAGGAAAAACAGGTTGTTTAAGCAATTATTTTTTTAAATTAGGTTTTTTTTACCTATATATATGAGGTTGTTTCGGCCCCTCCTATGATTTTTCACCCCTCCTATGATTTTACCCTGGCGCCGCCTATGGTATAAATAAAAATATAAATACCAAATAACCGACCAAACACAAATAAAACAGATCAAAAACAAAACAACAAAAATAAACACGACCATCGTCATAATTATTAAAACAAGGAATAATAAGTAACCCGTTCAGAGTTTTGCCTTATCGCAAATTAAGACCAATTATAATAATAGTAAAACAGAAGTATTATAGAATTAACCATATCACATTTAAATTTTCTCAAATATTTGAGACGAATGAATGAAAGTGACTCGCAAATATAAGCAATTTATTACTCGCAAGTGAGGAAAATCTCAACCACATTAATTCAAACTTTAATCGCAATTCAGGAACTAGATGTTAGATCTTTTATGCACCACATAAAACTCGCATCGATTTACAACTCGCAACATCATCTGACTCTATTATTAACCCATGACCGAAATCCCAATAAGACGGTCAGTGTTTGTGTGAGAGAGTTAACAAGTTACTGCATGCACAACATGGGAGTTAGTCAGTCGGCTCTATACGAAAGTCTCGTGAAATTCGACGCTCCACAATGGGCGGCGGGCATCACAAAATATCAAGCCACAGAGAAAAATAGGCAATATAAAAAGTGAGATTACTGGATATTTGTAAAAATAAAAAATTAAATATATTTTTATGCCACAAAACGTATCACAAATTGATTGGTAAATCATACTAAAGAGAAGACAGATCTTCTCAGCATAATATACTATCGCTTATTTAACGCACCTGACGTATGAACCCCTAATGTGTTACAAATTTCAACGAGTGCGCCAGCGCTAAAACGTTCCGTTTCGATATCTGAACGTTTCATTTTTTAATTGTGCACGATTTGCTCAACGTATTGTAGAGCGGTCATACACGTGTAGCACGTGCAAATAAGCTTTACAGATCTTCTTCGTATCAATCAAATCAATGGAATGGCTATTAACGCACGAACCATAGACCCAAGGTGCCATAACGGATGCGCATTGCATAAGTGTCGGAGAAAATCGATGAATGGCTGTGGTGTTGTTTTCAAATATTATCCAAATGATTGCCAATATACCACATATATTATATATATATATATATATTATATATATATATATATATATATATGATATATCATATATTATATATATATATATATATTATATATAACCTATATATAACCTATATATTATATAATATATATATATAACCTATATATATATATATAAACCTATATAGATATATTATATATTATGATTATAATATATATATATATATATATATATATATCTATATTATATATAGATATATATATAATAACGATTAAATGAACTTAGGGGATTAGGGATTAGGTCGAATTATGGCAACGTTAGGGAGACACAAAATGTCTCACTAACGTATTAATGATTGCATAAAAAGAATAAGATATATATGTATATATACAATATATATATATATATATATATATAATATATATATATATATATATATGGTGTGGGGGGGGGGTGTATGAGTTGTATGTGTGGTATGAGGCGCCCGTGATGGGAGAGGGTCATGGTATTAACGGGGTCATTGATTTTTTTCATTTTGTGGATTGCATGTAGCTCTGTGCTGCACTGATGAGAACACACAGGTCGAACTCTATATAATTCTACAGTGGAATGGGGAAAATTTTAATTATATTATATTATAATGAGTTCTAGGCCCAGCAGCCCCTGAATATTAAAATTATCCCTAATTACAAAATTCCATCTTCAGCGATACATAGCCAAATCAAGCCTTACCATTCAGGTAATAATAATAATAAATATGTAGATTTATAACGCGCACATACCGCCGTGCGGGTGGTTTTGCTCAAGGCGGCGATTGCCCCATTAATTAATTAACGCTATGCCTTAGGAAGGAAATCGTCACAATATTCTCGCCTTCATCTAGGTGGCTGCTGCTGCTAGCGCACGACCTATCAGCACTTCTATTGTAATATCCCAAATAAACCTACCCATATTGCTTGGGTGGACGAAGCAATTGAGATTAAGTATCTTGCCCAAGGACACAAACACGTTGACTTCAGCGGGGCTCGAACTCACGAACTTAGGATCATGAGTCCTGCGCTTATCCGTTGCGCCACACGTGCTCTATAGTTTATATAGTATATAGTTTACTAGCCAAATTAACATTGCAACTTGTCAAAAATCGCACAATTTGGTGATGCTCTTGAAAATGTGCTGTTATTGCTTCAAAGAAAAAAATATATATTTAACTAAAGGTGAAAATTGGGTGAAGTGAAATTCGAACCGGCAATCTCTGGATTGCGAGACCAGTCAGTGCAGTGCTTCCCATCGGCCATCTGAGCTATTCAGACCTTTGCGAAATAGCCAACATTTATACTCTGAATCAGCAAACAGGATTATTACGTTTCTCACCCAAAGACCCCTATGTATCACGTCCTCTGTTAGAATGCCCCTGAGTTTGGAAGCGGCAGTCGTACAATTACATCCATATCCATTTCATATCTGAATGTCCCCGAGGAGTTTAATGAGCGCTTTTTCTCGGTTGTCGACGTTTATTTCTTTCATCAGCGTAATATTCCATTTGTCGCCATGTAGCATTTATCAATTTATTTTCAATTTTATAAAGATTAATATCTCGGTGAAGTTTCTATAGCAGTATGATTTAAACACCTTGTTGTTAAACAGGAAAAAATATATCTTCCATATCTTGCCCATATCTTCCAAGACGGAAGATATGGGCATATTCTGTTTCACCAGAAATTCGTTTCTGTTTCATTTTCACTGTGCTTCTTGACATGGCTGACCTGCATGTATCATGTATATGTACACAAATGCTATTTTAAAGACACACGAAGACGCTTTCAGAAAATTATGTACCCAATATTTTTCCAAACCTTTTGTATTTCATTGTGCATATTTAGAACGCAAGTATTAATCAACACGTGGCGTGAATAAGACGAAAAACTGTCTTTATGTAAAAGCATGGTTTAATATTTTCTGTCAAGAACTTAATGAATAATTATCGCATGTAAATCTACTCTTATTCATCCAAATCCGATTGGTGAAGTAAGTATTGACTAATGCGTAATCGCTACGTTAAATTGTAATTATGGCAATTATGTCAAAAGCTGCTAACTCAACCAAATGTCAATCAATACTGATACCAGCATTGTATAATTTTCACACTCTTTCTCAAAGTGCATCTACGATATTCTGGTTTTAATTTTTTTTAAGTCATCCAAATATATCAGAAAAAAGGGTATTAATTATTATATGTGTCTTTGATGTGTACAAAATAATGCCCATGTGGCTTATGACAGGATTAAGGAATGAGTGGAGTGCATTCGTGGCTATACGTGAATATTTGCACGCATTATAACCCGCTACATGCGGTACCACTGTGAGCACTCGCGGTAAAGCGCTCGTGCTCACGGTGGCCCCCCTAATGCATATGTTAATTTATTAATGCAATGCAAGATGAAATTATCATTCCCGAGGCACTCCACTATGCCTTATCATATGCATAAGATGGATAGTGATGAAGCAATGCTTGATGCCTGGTTTCCAAAACGTTTCAACAAACACTGCGGGCAGCTATCTGCGACATTTTGATTAATGAAATTTTTAGTGTGTTTTTTCCGGTTCTTCTTTTTTTTGGCTTCAGTCAATGCCAAATTGAGGCAAAGCATGTCCTAAAGTAGGCCAAAGGATGACTTCAGAATTTCCCGGATGAGAGGGCGCACTCAATTTTAAAACAAATTGTGTTTTGCATAACTATAAATATGATGGTCCACTATACTAAGCCACAGTCAGTTGTTTTCCTCCAAATTCCTTTCATCTCAATATACAAATCAGGAGGTGTCTCAAAAAAAGGAAACCCTCAAACGGCCTCTTATTTCACGAAAAGAAAAGAGTAAACCATACAAATCAATACACATAAAAATTGCATTTCATTATGTTCCGACACCTGAAAAAACTCTTTCCAAAAGGACCACATATTGACCGAGTTATGGTCGATTGAAAATTTGTGTAGCACTTTTTCATTTGTATCCTGGATGATTACCCCCCAATTTGCCTGCTCTAAGACCATGAAGACGGATACAGGCTTGCGCTCTCTTTCCATTTCAATAATTGACTTCTACTCAGTCTTGTCCGGTCGGTTGTTTGCAAAGGCAGCGGGTATTCTATTGCGAAGTTTCCTGGCAAGTTGGCTGGTGGTCCCTGTACATACACTTTACTCTTTAATGTTCCCTAGGTGACGTCAGCGGAGTCAAATCTGGGATCTTTGCAACCGAATCACACTGCCTCTGCCAGCTTCCGACGGACAAGAATGATAAATTAGTCGATTATTGAAATGGACCAGAGACGTCCTTAGAGCTGCAAGTTCCCGAAGGGGGGGGGGGAGCATTGCATCTGAAGAATGGGGCATTATTGGAATTTCTATAATTAAACTAAAATTTTCAATATCAGAACTGACCTTTGTCGGAAACACAAAAGAAACTATAAATCACAAGAGGAGTTTTGGAGCATGTGTATGTGCCTAAAGATACGTGACAGTACATCGCGTGGATACAATGAAAAAGTGGTACAAATTTTCAATCGGCCATAACTCGGTCATATGTCTCCTTTTGGAAGATTTTTTCGGTGTCGGAAACCTAATTAAATGCACTTTTTAGATGTGTAGTAATTTGTATGGTTTACTCTTTACTTTTCGTGAAATTATAGAGGGCGCTTTGAGTTTCCTTTTTTGAGACACTCCGTTATACAGTCTAAAAACCTAAAACAATAATACCGATCGAGAGGATGACACTGCTAAACGAACGCATAGTGTAGGGTGCATTGCACATATATATTATATATAATATATTATTATAGATATATAATATATATTAATATATATATATATATATATAATATATATATTATATATATATATAAAACCACTTTTGTCATGAATTGTAATTCACAAGAGGTTTGTACACTCCATTTGTGTATAATTATTCGGAGTTGCATGCTCATGAGTATATCCACCGCAGTTACCATATATTTCTCTCTTTAATGATCTAAAAGCATAGTTTGTCTATTGATGGTAGAGTTAGGGGCGGAGTTTGGACCTCATCTTACTCGAAATAGGGGACAGAAATACCCAGAAAATCTTCGATTTTTCCTCGCAATACAAAAGAGATCTAAAAGAAACTGGCCAACTACAATTAAAGTTACGTTGTTCGTCCAGTCAATACTGATTTGCAGTGATGATGATGGTATTTTAGTAGGCGTTCCAACCGTGCCATAACATTTTCCCCATGCAGATCTTTTTTTCATATTTCTCCTTTCAAAAAACGCCTTCATATTGTAGCCTTTAGGAGCCATGATGGAGATCTCTTCGATGAGTAGGTCTCTTCGGTTTCGCTTCAGTGCACTGATCTCCACCAAACACTAAACGGATGATTGCTTTGTAATATTTTTAACAAAAAAACAAACAATTTACAATTAAAAATTGTGGTTTGACTAAATACTTTGGTATTTTATATTATGTGATTCATAGTGTGTCTACCCAGAAATTGGGTTTAAAATTGCCTACCAACAACATATCATAAATTTTAGAAGGCTTCAAGTCACCTGTGGGTTACAATGCAGAACTTTTTTTCACCATTCATAAAAAACACTTTCACCTGCCGTCACAGAACCTATTCCTGGATTTAGTTGCGCTTTCTTTGAACATTCTTAGGGTTTATGCTTTGACTATTGATTGGGACGGTGAAATGGGCCCTACCGCTCCATGATTGGCTATCATGGCTATAGCGGACACATCACACCACAAATACACGGACTAAAGCTTTTATACTAATCCCCTCATTCATCCTCCACCTACAAAAAAAGTAGAGGCTATTCCACCATCAACTGGAATCTAGTATAGTGACTCTAGTTTACACGTGTACAGTCCTGATAAATGTTCAAATGGTCAGGGGATGAAATTATTCAAATGCTCAGAGTTTGTTGAAACTACTAGTCAATTTATTGCTTCTGGTAGTACTGAAAGAAAATGCAATATTTAACTTCAAACAATCAAAAAATATAAATAATTTAATTAAAGCTGTACAGGGTAACAAATTGAATGGTTCTTTAAAAGCTATCATAAAAAAACCAATTTTAGGCTACTACTTAGGTTTAATGTATAGTTTGCCCTATCTGACGTTATGTGGAACCCCAAACATATTAATAGTTTTTAATTAGTTATACTACGGGCTGTCTATAGCAAATCAACTTAGAGATAGCCCATCGTACAACCATTAGAAATTTGAATCCTATAGTATTTTTTTTTGTCATCATTTTGTTTAAATTTAAAGGCTGATCAGAGATTTTGAAATATAATTATTTTGTGTAGGAATTAAAAATAATCATCTACAATTAAAGATAGACACCTAAATACTCAATTCCATAGGTACGTGTATACACAAATATTCCGGATCCGGAATTTTATAACAAAGTTGTGATTTTCTATATGATGGACTTCGATTTGAGCTCGTTCAGCATTATGTATGTGCCAAAAACACGATTTGTTTGAAATTTGAGTGCGCCCTCATCGGGAAATCTCTGAGTCAGCCTTTCTAACCAGGGTGGCACAAAAAACTGTTTTTAATTCACACTTATGCAACATAAAACACTGGTGAATATGTTGATTAGAGTACACAGTGATTGTATTTTGTTGTCATGATCTTTACACACTGGATAGGCAATCACCACGCGATTGAATAGCGAGCCTGTGAAGAAACCGGAAGCTGTACAGCGTCCCTTTTGCTCTACCCAACAACATTTACTCGATTGCACGGGTTTCTATTGGATAAGTATACAGGAGCTTTATAGAGAACTTCCTGGTTCAATATCTAATCAAAATACCTACGGTTTTTCAACTGAATTTCAATACTTTGTGATATTTAGATTTATCACATCTAAGTGTCACTAGCTTAATCACAAGGTCAAGGAACAAAAGTTCAGTCCTTCCAATTTGAATCTCGGTTTTTAATTTCCAAGCTGATTTATACAATGATCGGTGCAGAATACTGTCCAAGAGACTGTAGTGCATTTTTCTTCATCGAGATTTTATCGGGGGGGGGGGGTCGTCTCGGGGGGGGGGTGGGGGGTCTGTTGGATACCCATGTCTCGTTCAGCGGATCTGAAATGAACCCTAACGGGAAACAATTTTCAGTGACAATAAACCCCTAACGGGACCAGTCGGTGTGAAAATTCCTTAATAAGAGGACCAATTTGCAGAGAAAAATCATACCCCTTGCGGAACCTGTTCTCAATACGTGAACAGAGATACCTTAGATAGCCACCATGGGCCCAAATACAGAAAAATGACCACGCCCGGTGCTAGACTGGAAGAATAAAATATGCACTCAGGGTTATTTGACTGATATGTTTAGGTTAAATTTTCCTATCATTGAACCAGTCACAATCACAACGAATTTGATAGCCCTAGCGGGGACTAAACATTGATTATGTGAATTGATACGCATAGAGGTTAGTTCCGCATTTTCAGCTAGTCCTTCTTTTTGGAATGAGCATTTGTAATAATTTTTCTTTCTGGAAATGACCTCGTACATTTCCAGAAAGAAAAAAACACACCTATTTATAAACAGATGGGGAAAATCTTAGGTTAACTCTCGTCTACCTGAGCCATTTTGTAACAATATCCCCAGGGTGGGGTGGGGTGGAGGGACGGGTGGTTACCACCCCCTGTGATTTCCTTAATACACATCAGATTTCATATAAAATTGTACCAAGGATAGTTAAATTGGGTTTTCTTATTTCCAAGATGCATTGTATCAAAATAAGTAAATTCCAACATTCGCACTATGACAACATAATATAGACTAAGTATTGCGGGTTCATGACAAACATTAAATAATTGGGTACGAAAAAGGAGGTTTTAGCAAGGTAGACAAAAATCTTGAAGGGAATTAATAATAGCTAATGTATCTGTGAATAGTCAAAGCACTTAATGCATGAATTATTGTGTCTTTGACCTGAAAACCTGTCTTAAATAGGGCATTTTAAAGATTTTTTAAAACATTTTAGATCACATTTTGTTCGACAGAACATATTCGCCCATATTATAAAATCAAACCAATAATTGACAAACGTTGACATATGCGCCATTGATCGCCTAATTCTGTACCTTTTCCGTATTTTCCGTATTCATTTGTACGGTCACGATCGGTTTCTTGGGTAGAGAAAAATGGCCGCCTCGTGCAATTTCCGGTTTCCCCACGTTCGAGCGGCGATAGCCTATCCAGTGTGTAGAGATCAATGGTCATAATAGCCCACAGATGCTTACAAGTTTGTCACGCTTTTTTTCTTCGTAGTTTTGCCCACGTTACAAACCCGATTGAGAAATGGAACCTACCGGGCGTCCCGGATGAATTTTTGATATACCATCAAGCGTGAGATTTGACAGGTGGGGCCCCACTGGTAACAACAGGTAGAATCGTTCCTTCAATAGTTTACATTGGCCCACCAAAACACAAACCCTGGTCTATTAGGTCAGAAGCAATTTATCCGATGTAAGTGAGATAATATTTTTGCCCTTTGGGCTTTCTGTATGGATTGACACTGCAATCGTATCATAATGGGTAACACCTCTAAAAAACTATATTGATTTATTGATTATATTCGTTGTGGTTAAAATCATATCTACCCAAAAAAGGCGTTAGCTTCGTAAAAAGAGCCACCAGGTTCGAAAAAGAGGACAGTCACATAAATGAATTAAAGGGAACAAAAATATATGCGGAAGTGCAAAACTTTTCGCATTTCTTATTTTCCTTGTTGATAATTTTTCTTAGGAACTTGTTGAAATGCTTGTTCCGATTTACGATTTATATCTTTGTGTTCTCCTCTACTTGATTGGGAGCCTGACTCGTGCACATTCGCCCCATCAAGTACCGTGTGGAAACAACTTGCGGTTTTTAATGGTAGAAGATTAATGCATAGCCAAATCTAATATTGTGCTAATATTGATGGTTACCATTAAAATGGCGGTTTTTGGTTTTATATCTTGGGATGAAAATGGGCTTGAGGCTCAAATTTCAGGACGACAATGAAAAAAATACGGCCTTTCGTCTGATATCAAAATTTTGTGGTTGTATATATCCGACCTTCCAACGCAACCTTAAAATGTGGATTGAACAAAGTAACACCCACTTAGTAACCATTCAAGCCCCATCACCACGTAAAAGTCACAAAGACATAATTTCATTTTTAATGACAATATTGAGGTACTTATCCCCCACCAACACCACCACCACCACCCCACACCACCGCCACACCCGACCACCACCGACACCTCCACCACCCACCACCACCAGCACCACCCCCAGCACCCCACCACCCAACCCTGGGTTCACTTCACCAAGGAGTAGGAGGACAGCAATCTGTACTGCTAAAATATAGTGAAGGCCCACATAATTAATAAACCATGCCACAAAATGCCATTATCTCCACCATTCAAATTTGGTTAAAAGTAAAAAAAAAATAATTGATTGTACACTATAATTGGTCAAATTTTCTGCAAAAGTCATGTAATATATAATATTGCCATTTAGTATAATAACGATAAATTAAAGTAAATTATCTGTAAACTTCAAGCATATATAGTCATTAAATCAATAAACAATAATTCAGTGCCATACAAGGTAAATCAGTAAATTATTTAAAAGCATAGCGTCATGCATACATAATAAATACCATTATGCCTATTACATAGGACATTATCGCCGGAGCATTACAAAAAGCAAATTTGCTGGAATGTAGAACATAGTAACTTAAACTGGTATAGATTCATCTCACAAAACTACTTTCTGCACAATCAATGCGCAATTCCTCTGCTCTCACGGAGGCTGACTGCCACAGGGTTCGGCCCTGATCATTATTGCATATCCGCCATTTTGGATTTTTGACCAATATTCTTCGGGGGTATTTTGACATTGTGAAACCAAAGACGAATTTGTTCTCGAATTTTTTATCTTAAATTCTTATCCATTATCTTTATCATAAACACATGTCAATAGCTGTCTTCCAATTATTTTCTCTGATGACCTTTTGTGAGTAACCTGAAAACAATCGCTTATCACAACGGCCGCCATTTGTGGATTTCCGCCAAATTCACTAATTTGCAAGTTATGTTGCATTTTGAAGCCATGGACGAATGTTTTCTTCAAATTATTCAACCACAAGTAACTCTATGACAATTATCTTTAATATAAAAAACTAAATACTCGTGTCTTCGACTTAGTTAGTAATTTTTTAAATAAATGATCGAGCCGTCTATGTACACGAAACCCTGTGCTGCAAATGAAGTTTATCATTAAATGCGAGCAACTTTTAACTATAGTCCAACCATACAAATAAACACTCATTAATAAAATCATTATAAACGTATTATAACAATTTAATTGTATCAGGTATTCGTCAAGCTAAATGTGAATGACATAACGCCCTTTTCCGGAAAATGACTACAACCTTGTGTCAGAGTCAGATTTTTTTTAAATATATATTTTTTGTGATTAAATAGATCACTAAAATTAAAGTCAACCTAAACTGCTTAATTTCCGAAGTGCCGAGCTGATTCGGATTTTTTTAATTTTTAATATGAAGTTACAACCTCTAACGGCAGTAAAAAAATCCCATTAGTTCCGTGTATAAAATTCTAATTCATTAATTTTATTACAAGTTTGTGATTTTATCGAAGGAAATCGATTTACTCTAGTAGCTCATGGTGGTTTTGAATGCATTATATGTCCAGAGCTAAACTCTTCAGGAATCCACTAATTGAGGTCCAGGAACAATGGTTGTAACATAATTCCCACTGACGAGAGCAGAAAAATGCGAAATGGCCACGCCCTTTTTGGGGGGTCACCCCCTTTTTGAGCAAGGTACTACTGACTGTATCTAAACAGACCCGTTGGACCTAGAAGGTTGCGAGACAACTCAAAATGTGCGGAATGGCCACATTTGGGGGGGTCAGTAATACAATTTTTCAATACCAAAAGTCAAAGGTTTTTAAGATACTGTCAAACTGATTTCACCATATCGCGCACTATACAATTAGGAATGAATTCACAAGGTTTTCATGCCAAAACCGAAGGGTACACCATAGACCTTGTATTTTGCTCTAAAACACCTCTCCTCAGGGTAATTGTTAGGGTCCTCAGGGATAATTGAACGAACAGAAAATTCATATTCCTTTCCGTTCCCAAACGGCAGCCCGTAAAATTGTGTGACCTTGAGCAAAATTGGGTAATATAAGTGACACCGTGCATTTTTTAAGTGCCCGTTATAACAGTGTATTTGCTCCAAAACTCATCATTTATAAGCTATATTATGACTTTTGTATTGCAACAGAACTATTGACCATTTTGGATCTCAACTCTCTGCGATATATCAATCATTTTAATGTTACTTCCTTTCGTTTAAAATTTGGAGGGTTAAAAATGGCCTCCATCGTAAGTTGGGATATATTTTGATCCAGTTTATAGGACCTAATAGCAGAGTTTAATCCTGCTG
>JAMKCH010039137.1:0-13477 GCA_023653785.1 Ophioderma brevispina
AAGATTAATTCAAAGGTTGCAATCGGCGGCTCCTTGAGTTACCCTAACCTGAGCTGGTAATGCGAGTAATCCTGGGGTAACGGAATTTCAAAATCGACCATCTCCTTCTTTATCATCTTCTCTGCTACAATTAAAACAAGAGGCTTACCTGAAAGATAATTCAACCATATCAATCGATCAATCAATCAATAGTTTTATTTGGTTCATAATTGGACTACAGCAAAAACATTATGATAAAATAATAGGTAAATAATGCAGTACCGTGAAAAATTAATTGCTACAATATTAAGCAAACACTATTTGAAAGTAAAGATGGAGGGTGTTGTACAAGAGTCTGTTCTGAAATCTTTATAAAAGGTTAGGGTGTTAAGTCATGTGTTTCTACTAGTTATGAATTGCCAAAAAGTGGTTAGGAATGCACAGAACTCTGCAAATCAATGTATGGTTGGCAGGTATGCTGGCAGCACTATGCCTAAAGAGTTGTCAGTTATGATAATGAAGAAGATGAAGATGGACAATATTAATATGTATAGTGAAATTAGTAATAGTCAGTATGATCTTATCTTTGTAAACTAAATTTTCAAGAGGTGGTAACAATTTTGTTACGTTTGCCGCAGCCGACGGCCATACATTCATTCTTTCCGCAATTAACCTGGGGATGTCGGATGGATCATGTTGCGATGTCTCGAGCAATCCATCAATTGTACCCTTAAAGGGCGCTGACCCCCAGTAGCATTTATAACCTCCAAACATGCGATTTCGAGGACTATTGATTATTCGCACAAGATGCAACTGACACCAAGCGTGCTTGGACGCTTGACTCAACAGAGGTTGAAATTGCGAGGATATCGCCCGTAACATGTGCCTGGTCTTGTGATTTCATGCAAGGATATGTTTTTGTACCATTCTAACCTGGAAACCTGATGTGTAGTGCCATCCAGTGAATCCTGATAAACTCTTCTTCATGTTTCCATTTTCTCAGATCCATACACCAGGAACTACTCTCACACAGGCTCTGAATCAGGTCAGCTGGGGAATTGGAGATACCAGGCTTGACCTAAATAAAAATTTATGTAGTATTGCGGGACATTACAAGCTTGTCCTTTGAGTGACAGGACAGATGCGTGACACAGGACAAGCTAAGTATCAGTTATGAACCATTGAAGTTTAGTTTCGGACTTTATCTAGTATCTACAAAGACACACAATGTCAGCCATATTCCAGCCATAGGACCATAAACATTTATGGTACAAATGTTAGATATATTTTCCATGTGTTGTTTAGAAGTCTGTTTCGGCAATACATATATTGTTGTGACATAGCATTATTCTGGAAGTCATTGTTTGCATCAAAATTAGTGGAGTATTGCCACCAGTTTGTGTTTTCTATGTTACTCAGAAGTCAGAATATTTCAGATTCAAGTCCAAAATGGCAGCCATTTGACACTTCAAGACGGCCAAATGCATAGCAACAAATGCAAGTTTCTGGGTGCTATATTTATATTCACAAATACGGATATGCCAACCAATTTCATTATTTGAGCATTTTGCTCGAAGTTCAGATATTGGGCGAAGTATATGTGGCTATTTTTAAAAGGGAACAATTTGCTGTGAATTTCTGGAATGTAATATATGTTCATGAACTACAAACATGGGTATTGCCACCCGTTTCGAGCCTTCTCTGTTGCTCAAAGGTCGCAGAAGTCCAGATATTGGCAAGTTGTCGTAAAATGCGGCCATTTTGAAATTCAAGAGGGCCGCTCTGAAAGGGAAACAATCTGCGACTTTCCGAATTAATATTGGTGTTCTGACGAGGAAGTGTTGAAGCTGACACGCTTTATCGGAGTTTGGCCAAAGCAGTACAGTCATCTTATCCTGACAGTCATCTTATTCCAGCCAGCCGTCATCTCATCCACCCAGAAATCATCGATCGCTACTGCTTTCTAAGACTTCAACCAACAAAGAATGGAGAGGGTTAGTGGACTTGTCGAAGAATCAAACTCGTCCGGACACAAACGAGATTCCCCCAACCAAGACCTCGACTCTGGACATGGATGCATCAATTTGGATCAACTCACTAGTTAGACTACATACTAATTGTTGTCACGTTCATCGACTTCAAGAAAGCCTTTGATTCCATCAACAGGAAGGTTATGTTCTCAGTTCGTTCGAAAACTATGGAATTACAGAAAGCCATAGGCAATGCTATTAGTTGTACTACACGTGAATTAAAAATTTCGTAATGGGGGGGAAGCAGAAGACCCATTTGTGCCACCCTGGAGTCCGCAGGGGTGTTCTCGCCCCTTTTCTATTTTTGTGATAGTAAACTAACCTCCTTGGACAAGGCTACCTCAAACTTCGACTCCGGGAGTTGTAACTTCCCAGCCGATCAAGTCGAATCCAGCCAAGTTTTAAATGAGCTGGATGACATCGCATTGTTAGAATCCACTATTTCCCAGGCGCAGACCCAGTTAATCAGGACAGCGGAAGCAGCTATCAGTGCACCAAAGACAAAGTATGTGACGGTAAATTTCAACCCTCAAGTTGTACTACGAGTCTATGGAGTACCAATCAAAGATGTTACCGATTTCAAATACCTCGGTTCAATGGTCTCATCTAGTTTAAGTGACTTTCAAAAATGAAAGTTAGTCGCCTGGTTAGCATTTTGGAGGCTAGAACACCTCTGGAGGAGCTCAGACATCCCTATTGACACAAAAGTTAAGCTGTTCCACACCACTTGTGTCACTATTCTGCTATATATTTGTGAATATAATGGGTGATACCCCAGGACTACATGCTGAATATAAAGCGCATTGACCATGTTCCTAACACCAGAATCTATTCCATGACTGACACAGCACCTCTGATCCGTCTGATGAGACAGCACCAACTGAAATTTCTTGGTCACATCCTTAGGATGTCAAAAGATGAGCCTCCCAGAAAATATGCTTTGTATGTCCCAACCATGGGCAAAAGGAAACCTGGTCGATCACGTACCTCATACCTTACATATGTACAACGATTACTGGGGGACAATGAAGTTATAATGCAAGAAAATCAGATTCCCGTACTCGCTGATGATCGTAGGGTATGGAGAAATCTTGTGGTCGCCTTCTCCGCAGCCGATGGATGATGATGAATACAGACCGCTTAGGCGACGAAAAAAGAAAACCCTGTTTTACGGGCGAGCGGACCTTTCGAGTAGGGTCGGTCGGTCGGGCGAATTTTTTCTTTTTTTTTTTCTTTTCTGGAGCTCAAAATTGGCTTAAAATAACCCCAAAATCTGAAAAATCAAGAGAAAATATGAAAAATTTTTACAAACAAATTTTCTAAAATTTTTTTGCCAAAATTGATAAATTTGGCTAAAAAAGGCTGATTTTACATGATTTTTGGAAAAACTAAAAAAAAAAAAAATTCTGCAAAACTGAAAAATCAGGGTCGGTCGAGCCCGTAAAACAGTTTTTTTTTTATTTTCGTCGCCTTAAGCTTCCATATGCAGCTGGAAACAAGAACTTTTTAAGTTCTTCCGACAATATCGCGCTACACCTCATTCCACAACAACATCTTACCATTTGAAGCTCTGAACGGTTGCATGATGCCTACTACACCACCTGAAACATCAGCCAATGCCCCCATTACCGACATCCAAGACAAGGACGCAAAAGCCAAAAAGAAGCTCAAAGCGCACGCTGACAAACACCTACACACAAAACACAGTAAACTGAGAGTCGGAGACAAAGTGTTGGTCAGGCCATCACGGTACAGTGTCACGCAGAAGCAGGGTAATTGTGTTGTTGCACAAAGAGGGGGGAAGGGATATCATAAAGCGCAATGTATCATTCTTCAAGTTAGTGAAGGGCAGCTTTGTTGAGTACTTCGTTCAATTACCAGCGGATAGAGTTAACGGTTTCCACGCTTCAATGTGGCGACAGAACTCAGAGAAACAGGTCAAATGCCAGTTCGTTGAAGGATTACATTGTGCCTATGTGCAGCATGAACTATTCGGCTGAGAAAATAACTGAATAATGCTAGTTGAACGCTGGAAAATTGCAATAGATTTCTTTCACCACAACGCATTGCTATAAGGGCCCCAGAATGCCTTACTAAAAGTCCAGGAAAAATCCAAGTGTGGAAAATATCTCGGCTGTGATGTAATCTGTACTCTTTCGTCTAAATCTCCCGCCGAACTGACACCTGGAAGTCATTCCAAGATTTTAACATCACTAATCATTTTGCTGTGTTATCTATCTAATTAATTTACTTTGATCCATCATGATTTACCCCTACTAAAATGCACTAATCCTGTTCGTATATTTACGAATATATTACTACATCATTAAAATTTGGTGAATTTATGACTTATTATATTTATATGTTCTTATACGTCAACAAACATCTTATAGAAATATAATTGGATAAATCATGGCCGCCCAATTGACACAATTGGATTCACGAGGTCAACTATGAATATCCATACACCTAGAGGACCAAAACACATTTAGATTTCACTTCACTGACTAATCATCTTACAGCAGCAACCCCACCTCGTCTTACACCCTCACACACAGACACACGCAGCGCGCACAACAAATCCATTATATCGGCATGCAAATGCCTTTCTATAATGGAATATAGTATTTAAATCTCATGCTAAAAATGTGTTAATAGCTAACATGGATTATGTGAATATGTCTTCCTGATAATTTGCATTCCTACAAAGTTGTTCTCCAACATAATTATGCATGTAATGCAATGTTAAAAAAAAATGAAAAAAACACAATGTTTCATTTGAAGAAAAATCTAGGTTTTCGATCAAAAAAAACATGGATTTGTTATTGAATTTGTTTAATCCCCACTGAAAAACTTGGTATGTCGGTTTAAAAATAGGAGGGGTTTCAATCGATTAAACAGGTTTTCAATTAAAAAAAAAATGATTTTTGATTGAAAAACGAATTCATCGATATACCGAGTTTCCATTGAAAAAAGAACATTTATTCCATCAAAATGGATTCTCCCCAAAAGAACCGTTTGAATCAAAAACGGGATTCTCGGCGATACACCAAGTTTTCATAAAAATCCAGGTTTATTGAATGCGAATCCAAGTCTTTGAATCGAAAAAACTTTTTTCGGCGCGGAAAACCAAATTAATCGAAAATCATGTTTTTCAAATTGGGGTATTGCGAGAATCTAGGTTTTTCAATGAGAAAATTTTTAGGGACTTCATCAAGATATGGCGTGATGTTGTGGCTCTCCGAGTCTTCTGAGGTGACCCAGGCTTTCCTTCAAGGTCACAAGAACGTGATAGATGGGCTGTCGATAAACAGATTTAGGTTCAAGGTAGGAGGCGACCATTGCTCAGACAATCTGGCGTTGATCCAAGCCGATCCAGGGGATGAGCGACCTGCAGTGTCATGGATTGGGTAGCAAAGTGATCCTTCTTAAATGCTTTTTATGATACTCAAAGGGTGTTGGTAGGTGAATTAGGCTACCAGGTTTGTCCACACTTCCTGGCGACCTTGACCGTCTGAAAGGTTCATCCTACGCTTTAACACAGAGCTACTGCCAGACCGAATTGACAGATCTTTACAGGCGTCACCAAAGGCAACCGAAAAACAAGTTCATTGCATCATTCACAACTACATCAATCTTTTGTGAATGTACACTGTGACTCCAAGTTGGTGCAGTGTTTTCAGCAGTTGATGTGTGTGAAGTGTCAAGGATGCAGCCCATCCAGTTCATGTGATTCCTTCTGAGGAGGTTGAAACGAGACTGCGTCTTGGCAACGACTGCCTTGGTGTGTGATGAAAAGTAATGCTGCGGTCCATTATGACGCCAAAGGTATTTCAGGTTGTATCGCGTGAAGGTTTTTCCAACTAGAGTGATGTTGAGTTATCTTTTAGCGCAGCAGTTTGCAAGCTGGAAAACAGAGCCGACAGTCTTTTGGGGTTGCTGAGTTTCAAGAGCCATCGGTTAGGAAGAATTGGCTTACAGTGTTAAGGCATTCAAAACTCTTCTTCTTTTTTGCGTTGTCCACAAGTCATTCGTAATTGGCGTGTGGTGGTTGTCAGGATTTATTCAACTGTGTAAGAGATCCGGGGCCGCGTGTATCTTTGACACGGACGCTCAGAACATGGCCCGATTTTTTGAGACTGGGGCGGATTTTTAGGGGTTTTTTACACCCTACTCTTATAATTATTCGACACTGACTGCGATGTACATGACAAGTTGTGACTTTCTGAACACGGGACCGACGCTTAAAATCCCATCCGAAGGACGGATGCTTTCGATTCCTTTGCCCAATTCCAGGTGAACCATGAGGAGAGCGGTTATCTGTCTTTAATCAATAGCTCGATATATAGATTAATCCAGAATTGAGCACCCGAGTAAATCCAGCAAGTAGCAAGTGACCCCACGGGATTCGAACCCGGGATTTTTGTTTGGTATTTCTTCTCGGCAAGCACCCTAACCGCTGGACCACGCTCTCCCACATTACACTTCTTCTAAGGCTTCAAGGTAAGCAGTATTCCATGCACCGTATATAGTCGCGTAGGAGTACTGCAAAACAGTCGGCTTTCGGCATATTAAGAACAAAATGTTGTGAAGAGGACGGGTGAGAGAAAAAAAGAACTTGAGGGGCACCATTACGAAGGATGGCGATTTATTACTGCATTGCCCATTTGATTGCCCCCAGAACTTGACAAACTTGACGTCAGGGGAGATTTTCAGTTAGGTTGACCTCGATGCCAGTCTGTCAAGGACAGATTAGAGAGAAATAGAGACTGCTACAAACTTAAGCTTCTTATGGAAGTTTCCTCGATTATTATGTTCAAACAGTCTTGCTATATGATCTACTTATGATGTTTACGTTTTTGGCTGACATATTGATTGACGTATGTTACAATTTTAAAAGTATCAGAAATACATTTACGTTTGTCTAACACTTATATAACTATTAATAATTTACGTATATTTTATCGCAGGTAGTTGCTGTAATATGAGCATATTGTAAAATTATTGCATTTTGTTCCATTTTGAATTTGAAGTATGGGACATTAATGTTACAAGGCCATACACTTGTTCAGTAAAATCTTATAGTATATCTAGTAACTCAATAGTTTGATAATATAGGGTTGAATAGATAATTATCAATTTATGACGGCAGCCATCTTAGATTTCTCAAAAAATGGCTAAGGATGCCAAGGTGGCACCGGCAGATTCTTATTCATACACCCTAATCTATCATTTTCAACAAAAACATTGTTGTTCATACTCAACTTTTCCGGTCACATGAACGTTTGTCCCTGAAAGGTAAATGCTACAATTGACGGCTATTTTGGTTTTATAAGTAGGAATATTTCTCTATATAAATGTGACGTATAAAACACTTACAATGTAAACATAGATGATGAACTACAGCAAAAATTAATACAAATCTGAAATTGGCAGCTTTTGAATCTATGCAAATTAGTTATGCCTTCGTCAAACAGTTAGGCATTGTTATAGACAGATACTTTTATTGTTAAAAATATACATTTATGGGCTATTTGTGCACAAGTAGTAGGACTAGCAATTACAACTAAAATCAATGTTAAAAAAACCGGCAAGACAGAGTGCATGTCTGATTGTGGACCATTCTTTGCGCAATGACAACGGGAAAACCCCAAAAAATAAACTATAAAAATAAATTGCGGAGCAATAAAATGTACAAAACAAGATAAGCGATAAAAAAGCATTTTATTCATTGAGGTCAATGGTCACATTTTACACTCATAACGCATACAGCCAGCTCCACGTATATTCACATTCATAAAAGAACTGCAAACCTAACCGTTTTACACCTTCTTGCTCACTTTGGATCCGCTGCATTTTTGTAAGTATTTTATACAGGACAGTCAAAGCGCTGGTCACCCAAAATTACTATTTTCTGCGTTGTTACGACTTTTAAAGGCCAAAAAATGGAGTTATCTGATGGATAGTATAAACAGTGGCGGATTAACACGACTTGGCCGGAAAAAAATTGCAAAAAAACTCATGCTAACTCAGCGTTTTGTAGCCTTGACTGGGAGGAAAATGCCTTTTGACCCCTAAGAGGGAAAATTCCCAAGGACTGGGAAATTTGCCCCCTCGGAGCGGGCAGGCCAGTTATGAGGATCAATTGACCATCATTGGCTGGTCGGATTTGTCTATATTAATGGGCTATATAAGAAATAAATATTATTAGTATATTTTTATAATGAATAATTAACATTCGGCCTAACTTTTTTAGCGTAATTATAGGTTCCCAGTTAATTTTGAACTTGGTAATTGATTCGCCCGAAAATAGGAATAGCGAGTAATACACAACCCACATACTGAGTTTCACCTTTGTGTCATTATATTTAAACTTTGATTTAGCGATATTCGTCCAATCCGTGAAAATTCGCCCCGCGCAGCGTGACTACTGAATGAAGTAGAGTAGGAAGTAGTAGCAGCAGCCAGCAGGTGTGTAGCAGTAGAAGTGTACAGATCTGTTTTCACATACCAAAGATTTAACCACCATTCTTACATAATTCATTAAAATTAAGTTCATCCAGGGGGGGTTTCTCCTTTGGGTTTGGGTAGGGATGTGCGGCCGGATTGTTTGAACCATAACCCCGAAAAATATACAAAAATGACCAGATTTGCTACCGTCTTTTACCTATTTTGGCGGCAGATTGGGGGCGAAGCCCCAGAAGCTGAGACAAAACTAACTGTTAAAATGTATTTTGAGCCATTCTGGCAGCACTATTTTTCACATTTGGGGTGTAAACATTCTTCATACCTGATTGATCATTGGCAAATCACTTGCAACAGAAATGCAACCCTTCAATACCACTTTGCAAGAAAAAGGGACCATTCAATACTGCCGAATCGCTGTTGAAAATGCAACCCTTCTCGGGCCGCACATCCCCGTCACCCATTTTTCCACTAAGAAAAACCCCCCCGGGATGTACATTACACCCAAAACGCTCAAGTCGAGAGAATTTCAAATATTTGGGGCAAGTTCGCAAAAAGTAGTGGATACGGTCAGGTTCACGATTCGTTAGGGACATGTAAACGTGGACATTTTAAAATTGAATATATTTTTAAAACATTTATATCAAGAATTAGTTTTAAGGAATATGCAGTTCTAATAGCTATGCAAGAGGTAAAAACTACAAATTTATTTTCTTGATTATGTTTGGCGTATCTAAACTCCACTCAGGTCCATGCAAAATGGTTTAAATTAGGCTTTTATTTCGGTAATCTTCGGCACCGGTGTAAAAAAATGAGAGTTCCCATGAGAGAGACTACGATTTTGACGTGATTTCAAATTTCCCCCAGACAGAAATAAAACCAAAGCACATGTTAGCATTTTAGGTGCTATTAAGTCCACTCAACCTATGAAAAATACTAGGTACACATGGACAAAATTGCTACAGGAAGGTTTTCTTGCTGTACCGAGCAGTAAAATCTCCCAAACCATCATATCAAAAAAGGTAGAAAAAGGGAAAGCTGGCAAGACATGCTAATTTGCATTTATCTTAGTGGACGTATACGCCCATATTTAGACAAAGGTATATAGCTATAAATGCATGTTTAGGGAGAGTTTCATTTTTCTCTTAGTATTTGAACATGCTATGCATGGCTAGCCTGCAGGGTGTGAGCACTTGCAAATGGTATATTAAGTGGAAAGTGATGGTCATCATTCAAGATGGCCGCAATGCTTCCCGCCAAATATTAATTTTGAATTAGAGTTGTCAGACTGCAATCGGATGCATGGAGAAGATTTTATTTAGCAATTATTATCAGGAGAGTATTTATTTAAAACATTGACGTGGAATGATGAGTATATGTGCTCAGCAGTGAAAAAAATAGAGCGGTGGTCCTTTCCGGGCCTTTCAGATAAAGGGCTAGTCTTCTCAAAAAAGTTGAAGCCCTTCAATTTGAAAAATCGGAAAAACAAAGTCACGCAAAAATGTATTTATCCGACATTTTGTTTAGCCTAACATTATACATCATGGACAACAAAAGTTATGACACCACGTTCCATATTTTTACATTTTGAACCTTCAAATAAGTTGTTTTTTCCTGTTTTTTGGGCCTTGAATATTACGTTTATCCGATATGCATCTAGGATAAATTTTGATTTTAAAGAAGTGGTGTTAAAACTTGAAGTCATGAATTCGCAATTAATGGTGCGAGCATATCAGGAATGCTTGTGTGAAAGCAATAACTGGTATGTATAAATTTGTACTTAAAACGGCATGTCCTTCTCTACGTCTATTTGATTTTTTACGATATTATATAGTTTTCAAAACAAGACAAGATTCTTTTTTCTTTTCAATACGGATAGTATCCTGATATTCTTAGGGCTTAAATTTATTTGCCTTGATAAGAAATTTTAACCCTCTTTTAAATTCAATTCATCATTGATGACGTACGATGTAAATCTATTTCAAGATCCTTCGTTTTCACTTGTTGGTATGGATAACGGAATATAATATAATGCAGTAAATAAAACGTTTTGTAAATCCACTTTCCACATGCTTAAAAACGACAGTGAATACGTAAATAGGGGTTTTTTACTAAAACAATGACAAAATGAAGCTTCCTTTTGTTTCGAATTAGGTTATTTGGTCTTTTATAAACCCACATCGTAGGCATATATCCTTAAATTAATACTTTTCAAAAACTACTGTTTAAACACCGCAGTTAAGGTCTGTATAGGTCTCCAATTTTGCCATTATACCAATCCGTGTCAGTTTTGGTTATCTCTTCTTTTATTTGAATTCGCATTATTCCCACAGACCAGCAGCAGCGGCTGCATTTTCTTTCCTTTTTCTTGGCTTGTGGCTTTTTTGGAGAATCACAGCCATATTCCCTTATTTTCTGTGCCTCGGGTTGGTAAATTCAGACTCTTAGTATATAATAGTTTTGGAGAGGTTAGCTTCGTGAGTCAGGAGTTGAGTCTTCATCCGAAGTTCTGTTTCATTGACGATACCGCCTAAAAAATAAGAATTAAATATAATGTACTGATGTATAATATGTTAAGATTATAACATATCTTAAGGTTGCAACAGTGGTATTTTAAAACAGCGGCGACAAGAGGTCTATAGGCATATATTCTTTCCCTGGACTATCTATTAGTCGCGGAAAGTCAGACTTTAAAAACTTCTCTGTTTCTAGCATTCACACAAATTCTATAAAACCATGACCTTTTAAAGACTTGTGAACAAAGCTGTAACAAAAAGATATTTAAATAGGCCATAAAACTTCCCGTATATTACGTTATCTCACGCACGAGCCAGTAATGTGCAACTAAAACCCCTATAAGACACACCTAATTAGCAGTGTACATAGCCCCCGTGCCCACTGCATGGCATACGGCTATGGCAGTACTTACAAGACATATACTGACCCTAGTATATTACCACAAAGTGCACAAACCCAGCACAGTGTGTATACCTTGCAGTGTGTATATTATTACGCAAAACTTTTTGGGTAAACGGTGAAAGAAAGTGACTAACTTACCTTATTTGGTGCAACAATTCTAAACATACTTCGAGGAGCCTTGGCAGAAGCGTAAAAAATACCTGCGACGTTAATAAGAGGATTCCTGTATTTTCGTATTCGTTTTGGATAACGTAATATACATGATTGCGCGGAATCCAATATGGCTTCTTGCAGCTTACCAATAAATGTTATCTGGAAGATTGATACCTATTCCATATACATTGAGCATTTAAGAAATAAAAACCACTGGTATGAATTAAAATATTTGATTATTGAGGTTACTGTAGCATTGTAAAATTCGGGCACAAGAGTTACGGAAACACAATTATGGCATGTTTTTAGTGTGATGGAGGTAAAATGAACGAGATCATGATATTTAAAGTATAGAAAACTATATAGGTCCGTGTAGATCACGCAAAGTACTAAAAGAACATAAACACGGTTACTTATTTTAAACAAAATGCAAGACAATTGTGGATCAAAGAATGAAATAATTTACTGGCTTCACTTTTTGAGAATGGCCCTAAAACGTACCCAAAAATACGGGGGCATTCAGTACACAAGCCTTGAATAAAAATAGGGTAATCAAGTATGAAACCTAATAAGGGGGCAATGATGTCAAAACCTGAAGTTAAAAATAGGAAGTGCCTCTTTTCCATAGTTATACAATTGCTGCAATGATATTATAAAATGGTTACAATTTTGCACGTAGGCTGCGAAATTTTGAATTTGGATGTTCAAATTCTTTATAAAAATGGATAATTTTATGGCAAACTTGTGATAAAAGTGGAGCAGAAAAGAAGAAAAATGTGGGTCATTGAGTCTGTGAACATTTTAATTGCGGATAGGACAGCGGCATAAAAAGGCGGCCAAGAATTTTAGACGTCACCAAAGTCAAGCTCCACAGGACATGGACTACGCAGCTCTACAGGGGATGTGATAAGTACTGCGGCAAGATCTCGTACAAAGCATCATTGAAGAAGTCAGCCCTACATATAAATGCCAAAAAAAAGACGGAATGGAATTACATGACTCAACGGAGTAAGAGAATCATTCAACCTATCTGCCACTACACACGGTATTAATCAAAATGATCTAGACCTCAAGTATCGGGTCATATATTGAAACCGCAAGAAAGACAACAAGAGGAAAGGGCCGTGGCGTGATAGCTAAGAGCATCGTCCCCATACTCCAAGATTTTACCGAAGTGGGTCAACATTTTGGTATTGAAGAAAGCTACTATTTTCTAATTTACTCTGTGAAATCTTAGGGCTAAAGGATATTTGGTCTTGGAATTGATCAATTTCCAATATCTTGAGGGTTGGCCATATTGACATTTTTGAATTTTAAACATGTTTAACTTTTAAAATCAAAAATGTTCATAAACACAGTTTAAGAAGTTAAGTTTAGTGTACTGTTAAGTGTTTATCTCATACTTTTAATAAACAAATTTTACAATTAATTTGTGGATGAGATATATGTCGTGCACAACTTGCAAGTTCAAAGATCTTGTCAGGTGACCATTTTGGGTGCAATCTTGGATTTTAATATGTTAACTAGATAAAAAAAATATGAGTTCTGATGGCAAAGATATATATCTCACCATACTTTAATTAAACACTGTTTAGTAGTTCTGGATGAGAGGTATGTGAGCCAACTTAAATTTTAAAGGTTTTGGAAGGTGGCCATTTTGAAATGTGAGTAGGTTGAAAACAAAAAATGACTGATATGATTTCTCAATTAAGGGGAAAGACATATTTTTGTACTTTAGTTTGCACTTTTGCTGAACTTTTGATGACAAAAACTTAAATAGGTAAGTTGAAATTCATAAGTTTTTAGTTGTTTGAAGGTGGGCCATATTGGCGGCTATCGTGAAGTGTGTATGTAGGAAAACAAAGCTGCCATATGTGGCTTTTTAATAGCCAAGGCCAATCAATCTCATATTCATTCTTTTCTTTATGATG
>JAMKCH010039138.1:0-13234 GCA_023653785.1 Ophioderma brevispina
TATGTTTGGGAGTATTTTGAAATTTTCACCAGAGACCCCTCTTTTTTTAGAAAATTTTGCTAAAATTTCACCCAAAGACCCCATTTTTTGAACATTCTAGCAAGAATTCTGTACATTTGTTTCTACGGGAGGCATAATGCATCATTGCTGGACACTAGAACAAGGGCGCCATTGGTTAATAAGACTTTTCCTGCAAATTTGCTTGTTGTGAGCGACGCGACGTCCGTTCATTACTTTTATTGATAACAGTTGAAGGGCTACCATTGCATGTTAGACTTTTGCATTTTTTCAACATGTTCAAGGGACGGCAGCAGTTTCGTTGACCGCCCATAGACCATTGTTCAGTACATTATTGGCAATATCCAGAATAGGTGCGCCAACGGTTATTAGACTTCTACAAAATCATAAGGCGTCATTTTATACTTTATTGGATAACCAGAATATGGGGCGCCGCTGCTTGTTATACTCTACAAATTTGCTTCTAAGGGCGGCGCATCAGTTAATAATTCATTGGTAACCACAAGAGAACTTAGGGTCTCATCATCGACGTATGCAAATTGCTTCTAGCGCGCGGCATCAGTTCATCACTTCATAGTTGTATCACCTGTTGCAATTTTGTTTCCATAGTGGCATAGTGTAACTAAAGTGTAGCCTTCAACAGGGCGCTGTTGCTTTTGCGTTGTTATCAATTGGCTCTTTTGCTCTTCAAAGGGGCGGCATCAATTTATTCCTTGACATTGGATGACTATTATTGAATAATAGGTCCATTGCAGTATCTCTTTATGTTCTTTCAAGGGGCGCATCATATGACAGGGTCTGGTTGCCTATTAGACGTCAGCATTTTTGTTTTCAAGGGGCGGCGTCAGTTTATTCCTTCACTGGACGACCAGTATATGAGGTCACTAACATTTGTGTTGAACGTCGACTTCGGTCATGTCTTTGCATTTAAAGGAGTCCATCTTTCACTAAAATTTGCTCTCGTGGGCAGTGGGCGTCCAGATTTTGTTGACTAGGGGGCACACCACCTTGCTCGTGGGCGCATCATTTCATCCACTTCATTTGTATCACCTGTGCATTTTTGTTTCCATATGGTGGCAGAGTGTAAACATAAAGTGTATCTTCACTACTTTGCTTTTGCGTCTTATCATTGCTCTTTTGCTCTTCAAGGGGCGGCATCAATTTTATTCCTTGGCATTGGATGAATAGTATTGAAGTATAGAGGTGCCATTGCAATACTTCTTTCTTTCAAGGGCGTCATCAGTATTGACAGGGTTCTATTGCCTATAGACTCATCATTTTTGGTTTCAAGGGCGGCGTCAGTTTTTATTCCTTCACCATGTTCACTTCCCCATGTTCATTTCTGGACGACCAGTATGTGGGGGCGTCACTAGACATTATTTTGTGTTTAACGTCGACTTCAGTCATGCCGTTGCATTTAGAGGAGCCACCTTTCACTATACGTTCTGCCAGTATGCTCTAATAATGCGGGATCAGTTTTATTAATCTTGTTATGGATGAGGGCGCAAGTTATAAACGATAGTCTTCAAGGTCGTGTTCGTCCAGAGGGCGTCACTCAATTGTTGGTGTAAATTTCGTAATGGTGTTTCTTGAAAGTCGAAGGGGGGGTGGGCGCCAGCGCGAGGGGCAAAATTAGTGGGAAACGTACCTGTACATTCTGTCCGCCCCGGTTCCGCCGCCAATGTATACTGTGCATAAATGTTTTATACTGCATCAAAACGAAAATCTGGTTCATCTCAACTGATTGGAATTAACCTTTTAGGGGAACTATCTTTAGTTTCCTGATGACTATTTTTGTATTCTACATATATGTTGACATTTCCTGAATCACCTTTAATTATTAAATTAACATTTATGTGTTGAAAAATGTCATTGAATTTGTGTGCATCTTCCTTGATTGAGTAAACATATGAAATTCTTACTAGTTACAGGGTCAAAATGTTGTGAGTTCTTAATGCATGTTGCGATTCAATTAATGTGACCTTTATTGGTTTTCAACAACTTAAACCGTGCCATTATCACTATCACATGTTCTTAAGGAGGATGCCTTGAAACCAAAGAGCAATACTACCATTTTGTGTATTCTTAACATGTGCTTTAGATGTGTACATGGCACTTGCATTTTGTTCTTGCCTAGTAAATTTAAAAGGGGTAGAATACTGAAGTTGCTCCTAGTAGTGTGTATTTAGGTAGGACGATATATTTCACAAGTTTAAATTTTTTTTGGTAAATATCTCTTGAAATCTTCCGTACATTCGTAAGTGAATATGATGGTATTGGAATTCTTCATCAATGATGTATGTCCAACATTGCATTTCTATTCTTTTTTGAATCTTGTAAATGTTCATTATAATAAAAAACAAACAACAGCAGTTTTCAAATGTAGGAGATTGTAGCCTTTGCAAAACCTAATTGTTCCCAGAAGTCCCCAATTTTGCAAAACACAAGGAATTACCCGTAAATTCCAGTATTGCGGTTCGGCTATGGTCAAGGATTAGTTTTATAAATCCCAGAAGCCACAAGCCCTTACATATACAACATGTACATTAATCATGAGAAAGTTAGCAATAACATTTTAACAGCATCATGAGAAAGTTAGCATACATTTTACGTTCATATCTGCTCATATATGCATCATAGTGGGGGCTGATCAGCAAGTTACTGTGCTGGTCAGCCCACTAAATTATCTGAAAGCACTAGACTACCCAAGGACCACAATTTGAACTAGATGACCAAGTGAAGAGCGAGCCGGTGTCCCAAGCCAACAAGTCTGTTTGGCCCCAGGGTGGCGGGCCTTCACACGCAAGGCGACATTGGACTTTTAAAAGTGGCCCCGGGGACCCCCCCCACCCCTCACATACGCCCCGACCAGGATGTGAATCCAAATCCCAGAAGCGCAGCCAGCTAAGCCCTCCCCGCACAGCAGCAATGTGTGTTCCTAACACATCCCGGACCGGACTCCGAGTGCCGTAGAACTTGGGAGGGTGGGTTGGGAACTTTTTTTTTCACCAATCTATCCTTATGTCACCCTACCAAATTGTGACCAGAGGAGGAAATTGGCAGGCAATGCCGCACTAATGCAGGAACACAAGCGGAGCACTGATTGGTTGGGGTTACGCACCAGAATTTGTGAAGCTCCACTTGTCCCACCACAGCGAAGGACCAGCCCGCATAATTGGAGCCTCATGGGACCAAATTGCTTTTGTATTAATACTAGCTAATAAAAATCCCATTTTATTAGTTTTAACAAATTAAGCAGTCTTCGAGCAGCTTAAGATATTGAGAGATTTTATTTAGAGAAATGTCCTCAACTTTTGCTTGTTTGTATTGCTTGTTTGATATTTATACTTGTGCTAAAGAGCATAACAGCAACATTTTTAAGAGCGCCCCCAATTTCAAATTTGGATTTTTGCACAGTTGTGTTTGGTAATTGTCCTAGTATACTATACCTGCCAGTGGTAATGCTCAAAAATCTTGGATTTGTCATAAAGAATGACTTTTAAAATTAGAATTGGGGATCTCTATGGTAATTTTCCATCCATGGTAATAGTCCAGAAAATAGTGCCACCTCACTAATGACGTCTAACTTTACTTGGCTGAATCGACGGAACAACTAATGGCTGAGCGAAGACATGTACATGGTGCAATTTCCTGCTTTTTTATAATTGAAGGACATTTTCCAGCAGCCCATTGAATTTTGTAATTATAATCAGAGATCTCCAATATTAATTATCCTAATCACAAATTCCCTATTTTGTGACACATAGGGAAAGTTGAGCTCTAGCATTCACAGGTATTGTTACTAGGCCAATTACCATGCAACTGTGCAAAAATCTCAAAATTTCCAAAAATTGGGGGCACTCTCCCAAACATGTGCTGTATTGCTTAATATTGTTACCATAGTTGTGCTTTACCAATTTAAAGCATTGGCACACGTTGGGTGAATCATTGCAGTAGAAAATGCAGAAACTAATTAGTGTCTTTTTCATATTTTGATGCAGCCAATGTTTTGCAAGATTTTGTACTGACAAAAAGTACTTTGGGGAAAGTGGTTTAGCAAGGCCCCTAGCAGAAGACACTCGACTTCCCTTAAGCCTAACGGGTGTACAAACCCTGTATTAAATTAAAGGTTATAAACTGAATCTGACTGAAATAAAACTAATATGCACTACTGTTGGAATGCTTTCACCAACTCAATAAAAACAATGATGTTTGTTTCATAACCCCTATTATTGCTTTAACTGTGCATGGTTTGTGGGAGCTTTCATCACAGTGATTTTGCTTAATGCAAAGGTTTGTATGAATTGTGCACTAATGTAAACAACAGCTAATACTACATCCTCCCCATATCACTCTATCCCTCCAGGGCTCCAATATTCCATAAATTATTGTGTATACTACTCTAGGGTTTAAACCATTAAGGAAAAACCTGTTAAGTCTCAGCTAAGGCCGTGAAAGCAATGATGACGACAGCACAAGTTTTAATCCGGACCTAAATGTGTCAATACACTGCGGGGAGAGATTACACCTCCCGGCTATCGTCTTTTGTCCGCCCGTATCCGGGTCGCACCGTAATATTCACTTGGATTGTAGGCGTCACTTCTTGTGAGCTGTGCCCGTAATTTATTGCATTATATCGAGGTAAGCCTAGGAGATACTAGTGTTTGGGGGCAGATTGTGTAGAGCTACCAGACGATGAAAACTTTGCGAGATAATTGATTGGGTTAAGAGGATCGCGTGATACATCTGCTGATCGCTATCGAGTTAACACTTGCGATGCAGCCAGTCTTTGGCATAACCGACATTTTGTGTGTTGAAATTTGCCAATACTTCCCATGGAAACTAACAGGCTTTGCCGTACTTTTCTGATGCCAACTATACCCATGGCTGTGACAAACGTAATTATAATATCCTGTATTTCTCAAGATCAAGAATGCACCCTTTGAATTCACACTTTGAATCTGTGATCTACAGGGTTGTATCAAAAGTGAGCAGTTAAATCATCAATTAAAAAATTCAGAGGTATTTTGCCAACATGCTGTAGTTTAGGTAACAACATCTTGTACTCTATCAAAATCAATTGAATGAGCTAATTATTAGGCAAAAAATGCAGTTCCCAAAATCATGAAAATAAAAATATTTGAATGAATTTTGGAATTCAGGTTTGTTATTTATGCCCCAACATGCCCTCCCATTTCTTGGATGCAAATGTCGCCCTTAGAGCATGGCTTACATCACCAGACTCATGTCTGTCTAATTGTGTGACCTTCTTTGTAACCTTTCTTACAGTTCAAGATTATCTGGAGACTTAACAAAAACTTTTGATTTAACAAAATTCAGCTTTAAAAAAAAAAAAAATATTGAGTTAGATGTAGTTTCCAACCGTCACTTGATTTTGACACACCCTTCATTAGAATAGTTCGCATCCATTAATAATACAAATGCAATTTATACACCTAACCTTTCAATGTCAGATATAATCTGTGGGTAATAGAGTAGGATCAAATATCATAGGGTCCTTATTTAGGGAGTTTGTTCTGGCCAGACTACTCTAAGTGTTGACACCTTTAGTTATTTGAGTCATGGGGACTCCCTCTACTTCAATGCAAGTTAGTTAGTGGTGTTCAAATTGCAAATTTTTTCAATAGGGGCACAATTTAAGTTTAGATTGGTAAAACCAGACCTTTTGGAATCCTTATGACTAGACGGGCATATGGCATAATTTCCAACATGAGTGGGAGTAATTTGAAATTTTGACCCCTGTGTAAACTTAAATTGGCCCCTATTTAAAAAGTGACACCCAATTTGACGCACTAACTACCTGCATGATGTAGAGGTCCGTACTAACTACCAAAGGTTCAAAGCTGGATGTAGTGGACATGAACGATGATGGTTGACGCCAAGTCTTGCTCCCGCCTCTAGTAAGGGGTGGTGAATGGTTAATACCTGTTTTAAAATAGGTGGCTTTATGATGTTAGTTACAAGTGTGATCCTTATCATTTTCAGGTCAAATCATTATGAGCCCCTATGCAGTGGACATGTCATTGCTAGCTGTTTGGACATTAATTTAAATCATAGCTTGCAACTGGCGCATACTCCCTCTTTGTGAGAAAGAAAAAAGAAAAAGAAAGAAAAAAAAAAACCTAAGAAAAATGGCTAGGTGTTAAACACTGCCTATCCTAAACGTTAATATTTTCATTAGTAAGCGTGGTGTGATTTTTGTAGAGGAAATAGCTACAAAAATTGTAGCTACAAATTGTAATCTGCATGCTAATTCATAGATATTTAGCTGAGGAAAGAAAATCGACCATGATGCTACCGGCTTGTTGACATTTCGTCTTCCTATATTTTATATGAATTGTCTTGATAAAAAGATACAGCTTAAATTCATCGAATTTTAATACATCTGATTTTTTTGCTTAAATCAAACGATTTCCTGAACTTTTATTATACTTTGACAGCTTTGGCGTAAGACACCATTTCCTGCGCCTTTTTAGCAATTGAAAATCATTACCAATATTTTATTTAAATATTAATTATACGTTGTGATTTTCTTAAAAGCTTTATTTTAAAGAGTCTATAGATCTACGTGCCGTTCATATGAATCTCTGTAGATGGCTCAGTTTTTAAATTAAGGACCTTTAAAGTAAAGGCCCACCCGCTACGGGCGAGTGGCCCATCGTTCTGCCCATAATTTACCATTATAAACCATTCGCTTTTTTTCAAACACCACTTTTTCATGCGGAACAGGAAAAACGAAAAAACTGCTCATGATTATAAAAATAAAGGCCAATTGGGCACCAGTCTTGAGCAGTACAGGGCCCGGTTGTACAAAAGTTAGATTTAATCTGAGGTGAATGTTAAGAAGAATCATTTTCGTAAGTCTCTCACATTCTTAAAGGTGCTTGTCTTGGGCCCCCTGATTTACCCAGAACTAGTATTCAATTTGATATCAGATGAAAGGCCGGATGTTTCTTCTTGTCGTTCTGATAAATTCAGCTTTAAATCCACTTCTTTCCAGACAATAGATAAAAAAACGGTTTTTAACGGTTAACCAGCAATATCCGCCACAGTAGTGATAGGACGTTGCACTAGCATTATCGCGTCTAGTAAAACACCGGAAGTTTGTTCCCAGGTTACTTGATGGTCAAGTGGTACAAGTGTAGGGCTCTCAATTCAAGTAGAAAACGATTTACACAAATCAGAACAAGCCACCTTTAAGAGGAACTGTATAAGGAAAATATAAAATAAACTAGTTATGAAAAAGGGACTGGGATGAGCTCATAAATATCACCATAAAAACTTCTTTGAAAATCCTTATTCTTAAATTGGCTTAAACGATTACTAACTGAAGAATAATTTCTGTTAGGTTTCGTTTTATCGTAAAGATTAATCTTGATATGAAACAGGGCCCGGAATTTTGTCATGTGTACTCTTAAATGTAAACAAGTAAAAAAATTTCACTCCCCAAAAGAGTGAAAACTCTTGTCAACCACTCCAAATGAGTGGGTTTGTATTAAAAAGAGCGAATTTCCAATCAAATAGAAGGAAAGTCACTCCAAAAGAGCGAATTTCCCCTCGGTTGAGGAGTTCAACGAAGACACACATTTGAGAAGTTTGACGAAGAAAACCGAAACGCGTGGCCAATTCATCTTTTTGGAGTGATTTTTATCTTTGTGCGTTAGAAATTCGCTCTTTTTAAGTACAAACCACTAATTTTGGAGTGGTTTACAGAGTTTCACTCTTTTGGGGAAGTGGAAATTTCATCGTTACTTTAGAGTGGTGTTTTTTTTGTAACACTCATGTCGCAAAATCAAAAATCTTGGAGTTTCGACCAAAATTCAGGGTTTTTTGGTCGATAATCCAAGATTTTCATTCGATAATCCAAGATTTTCAAGAAACAAACTTGCACTTCCAATTGATTAAAATCCAAGTTTGGTTTTTCGACGCTCACAGCACCCAACAGCCATAGCACAGGAGGGGACACCCCCTCCGCACCCACCCGGCACTGCGTGGCCATTCTAGCTATGGTTATTGGCAAGCCATTTCCACGCCCCCGCGTTCCAAAAAATCCTGGATCGCCACTGGCTTCATGTTAATGGTAATTCTGTAAGCCAAGTTGGGCGTCGAGACTGGATCCTAAGTTAGTACTTTCTTGAAATCAATTACACAGCTAACGCAAGAGACTTGTTTTTTTGTTTTTTTTGGTTTGTTGTTGTTTTGTTTATTTATTTTGGTGATATTTGGCCCAAAGTTATAATTCTTAATAAAAATGTTTTTCTCAAACTTGTTGACCCGTCTCACGAGTGATTCAGTGTGTTCACATAATTTGGATGCCGAGTGGCCACCCTGACAAAACTGAGGTTTGACTTAAACCTTGCAATGCGATTACTGTAGAAATGAAAAATATCAGATTTGCTACCTACAGAACAAGCGTACAAGTTGTTTTGTAACAAATGACATATTTGTGTTTTTCTCAAACATGTATGACACTGTCACAAGAGTGGTTCAGTGTGGGTCACATAATTCGGTGTGAGTGACAGCACTGACAAAATGAGGTTGACATTAAACCTTGAAGACAAATTAGGTCATGAAATGTAAAATATCTAATTTTAATACTACAGAAATGTGTATGTATCTGTGTAAACAAATGACATTTGTTGGTTTTCTCAAACCTGTCTGACACTGTCACAGGAGTGATTCAGTGTGTTGTCACTAATCGGATGTGAGGTGACCGACTGACAAAAATGAGGTTTGAATTTAAACCTTGAAATACAAATTAGTGTCATGAAATGTAAAAAAGATCTTAATTTTATACATACAGACATGGGTATCATGTGTAACAAATGACAGTTTTGCAATACTATGACAAATTAAGGGTAGTTTTTAGTCAAAATTGGTATTCAATATGTTGAATTAGGATAACGTATGCAGATTTGGGGTGGCATTAAAGCAATATAGCACATTTTAAGAGCGGCCCCCAATTTTCAGCATTTGAGATTTTTGCACAGTTGCAATGGTAATTGGGTACAAACTTATAACTGTAGAAGGTAAAGCTACTTCTCTGGGTGAATAAGCACTTATTTAATTAGAATAATAATATTGGATCCCAATAATTCAACAGCTGCTGAAAACCATCATTCTGATAAAATAGCCAGGAAAGAGTGCCAGTACTTGTCAAGGTGTCAAAAGGCTCATCCCACATATGTACCAGCCCATGCTCAGGAACCATTGCACTGGCCAGACCCCACAAATAAAACCTGCCTATTTATCAATATTATGGAGAAGGACCCAATTTGCCCCCTCAGAGATGCTTAGGCCACCCTTATGTACCACCCCCCCACATTTACAAGGTCTGGGTAGATGCCACTGATGGAAAGCTCAAGTTGAATCATTTTCAGGAGATTATGCTATTCATAATGGACAGACAGAAACTTTCATGTCCCAATGCTGCCTGGAATTGGGATTGGGCGATATCCATGAAATTTAATTTAAAAAGATTGTACCTTTTAGAAGCATCCACACTTTTGAGCAATTATCGTTTCACAGGTATAGTTAGAGACAATAACCACACAACTGTTCATAAAATCTCACAAATTTGAAAATGGGGGGCACTCCTTCAAAAAAATATGCTATTATGTTTAAGGGAAGGGAATTTGGGTTTCACTTGATTTTCCCGCAATGGGGATTAATGCAAATCTTACGTCGTGAAGTAATCAGGTTCAAAAGCGGGATTCCACACAAAGTGTCCAGGTGTTCATATTACAGAAAAGGAAAGGAAATACCTGCTGGTTGGGTGAATTTGAAAATCGGCAACTAATGTTTGCTGAATATGCGATATATTCCGACAGAGAAATACACTGTATTGTGCATGTATTCCTCAAGAGGCTGGTATTCTGAAAAAGGAATCTAACTTGACCCAGGTTTAGTCCTACATGAGGGACCATGTGTTCCTTCAAAAAAAATACTGTGAAAGTTAAAATATAACAGGTGAGAAAATTCAGCCCATCAATGGGGAATTTTCTCACTAGTTACACTTTAGAGCATATTGGAAGGAAAAAAATCCACTCATGTTAGACTAACCACAGGCTTAAAAAACCTGGTCTAAAGTAGATTACCTTTCAGAATACGAGCCTAAATTGTTATTTTTACAATATTATTTGACCTGCCAAAATGACGCCACCAGAAATATTGTGTACAGAAACTCCCCAAAATCCATGATTCCTACTGCGCTCCGACATCAATCCCAGTTGCTCCACTGCCTGCTGTCGTTATGTTTATGCATTGGTTTTTTGCCAAGAGTTTATTCATTGATGTGGCGATATGAAACAAGAGGACTGCCAGTTGACTTTACACTTGATGATACAGAATCAGATAAAGCCATTAGAGGCCCATTTCTGTATTTTGTAATGATCGCACAGTTGTGTTTTCTCTCAACCTCAAATGACGTTAATCCAGATTTTGATGTGGTCTCGCGTATTAGGGTTCTAGAGCTGGCAATTTGGCAATTCAGACGTGTTCGTTAATTTCGTAAACAGAAATGCCAAAACTTAACGAGGCGGGACTGATTTCAATCATCCGTGACGTGCGACAATATGCATTTTGGGGCCACCCTTTAAGCACGCCCCAGACACGGTATATGCAATCGAGACACCCGAGCTGGGCAGCAGAGTAAGAGTGTTCGGTCAACAGTTGCAAATCCCCTTCGTATCCTGTCAATAAAGCCGAATGGTCTGAGAGAAAGGCACCATAATGTGGTCAATTAAGTGATTCATTATCGACGGGCTCTTGGATGTGATACAATGATTCAGCGAGCATGGCAAGATTTGAAATGCCAGTGCGTGTTACACGATATGGGCACCCCAGAAACTGCATTCGATGATGGCTACCTTTTCTGTGCGTATAACATGTGATGAATATTATGTTATGTTATGCAATTGAAACTTTACCTTACTAAAGAAGGTAAAATGAAAACTAGGAATTCAGGTATTGAATGTGTGCCCTTACTGGCCTATATTAGATTCAGTATTCTGAGTGTTAAATGAATATGTGGCCCAGTTGAGATTTAAATTTGAAAAGGTGTTTTGAAGGCAAGTATTCCTAGCTGTAGATTCTTCAATTACTGATGCAAATGCCAGTGTGTTTTTTCTAAGCTCTAGTTTTCATTCACCAACAAAATATTTACAGTCGGAAATAAAATGGACATTTAAAGATACACTGGCACATTTGAAAAATAGTATGCCCTCAAGATTTGTCAAAATTGATATTTTTTCATGGTTATAAAGCTTTTATATACATTAGCCTTCACCTGAAATGAGCCCATATCAGTGCCATTATGGGTAAATAGAATGATTTTTATAATAAAATAACTCTGGAGTCATTAATTAAGCAGAAAATGGAAAAGGCGTTTAACACAAGAAAACACACACCGGAGTTGATTCCCACAGCATCCACCCTGTTTGACCGGTCTGTGATCTTTGTGGTTTTAATATCAATGGGTATGAGTCTATGACACATTTCTTCTTCTTGCGTATGAGGCAGCAGCTAAATGTATTGAAGCTGGTGGAGCCAGCTCACTCTTGACTGGTTGGGGTTTGAAAAGTCCATATCCACCGGTGGACAACAGGTGGGGCACTCATTGATAATGTGATCCACATGGCACAGTCTGTGATGGAGAGCCACATTGGCAGGCATGAGATGGTCGCAGCCCCCATGGGTACATATTGCTGTTGAAACGACCGACACTTGTGCGAATCCTGTTCAAGGTGACCCATTCCTTAAGTGGAAGATTGCTACCAGGTAGGAGTTCTGTAATGGGTGTAATAGTGCATTGATCGGGTCTTGGAGTATCTAGCCAGGTAGCGTTATGCCTGTAGAATATTGAATGGAGAGGTGAAGAGGTTAGCAGTATGCTGAGAGAAAGGTTGATGAGAGCACAGTCTCTTTCTGCCAAGCTGTGTGATTTCTTTGACAATATTATGCAACAGGTGCTTGTTGTCCAACAGAGCCGTGTTCACCAGTTTATTTCTGTGATGTACTCTCTGAAGCACTGCAGGTGCAATATGCCTGAAAGTACCGGTAGAAACTCAGATGGAGTGGGACGTAGGCAGCCAGTAATGGTTCTCATGGTCTTGTTGAGTACTGTGTCCAGCTTTTTTGTGTGAGAGCTATTGCATGCACCATGCTGGGGTGGCATACTCAGCAGTGCTGTAGACCAGAGTCAGGGCGGTGGTGCGTAGGGTGGATGTGCTAGAACCCCAGGAAGATCCAGCAAGGGCACTGATCAGGGGCAGATCCAGGATTTCTCAATAGAGGGGGCGCCAAATTTTTAGGGCGCCCACAAAGATAGATCTACACAGCCACCGACGCCCTGTACCGTCATTCTTAGATATCTACAGGGCGCCATGTGTGTTAAAAAGTCATTTGATAGGTCTACTGTGTTCCCGGCGCTCTATGCTCTGCTAAAAATAGAGGGGGCGCGCGCCGGGTGTTCCCCCCTCTAAAACCGCCCCTGCTGATTAAAGGGATGAGCAGCGATTTGCTGATCCGAAAGATAAAAAAATCATAAATTTATATTTTGGCATTTTTGTTACTGGCATGGATGTGCTAACATAACTTGCAAGTGTTTGGCTTGAAATCCATGTATTAAATTCAAGGCGGTATATTTTATCTGATTCTCTAATTTCTATATGTGCGTATCAAAATTCTGACTTGAGATCCAAAAGGCCTTTCCCTGTGAATATCTCATATTTTTAATTGTGGTATTGTGCACCATGACCTGTACAGTTTGACCTCAAACACAAACATTATTGATCTTTGTTTATTCTGTACAGCTGTAAACTGCAATCAGCTGTTTAGTGTATATAGATTTTGAGATGGTATAGCTGTGTGTCTGTTTGCGGGAGACGGTACGACAAATTTCCTCAAATACTTGTTTGTTTTGCACTATTTGGTGTTATTTTCCTACATTAAAGTAGTTACATGGAATTGTACACACCTATCCCTGATTTATGAGCTAAAAAATGCATTTCCACATTTTTTCACTTTCTTGCATTATCACCCCTAATTCCTTTAAAGACACTATCAGTGATTTGAAAAATATTTGAAATTTGCAGGAATAGCTTCAAAGTGAAGGATAAGTCTGTAGAATTCTCATAAGTTACCTTTTCCAGCTGTAGAATTGAAAGAAAAGCGAGAAAACGGCAGTGTTCCAAGA
>JAMKCH010039139.1:0-13115 GCA_023653785.1 Ophioderma brevispina
TCTGGCCGTCCGCCGCAAAACGACCCGGTCTGTGTTAGGGTTAAGTATCGGATATTAGGCAAACGTTACCCTTTTTCACAACAGACACAGCAGACTACATCAACAACAGAACAAACCACAGTAGTGGACAAAGTGATCCCTATGGGCGGTAATTCACAAAAGCGTGTTAACTTTAACCCATGTTAATTTAACCCTGGTTTAAAATATGCCCATTAGAGGATAACATGAATTTTAAACCCATGATCGTGGGTTAAACCCAGTTTAACCCTGGATTAATGTTAACCCGCTTTTTGAATACCGGCCTATGTTCTTCCTGCCTTAAGGCATGTTGACCAAAATGTGCTGTTATTGCTTTAATGTTCCCTTATAGCAGTACAGAACACCATGGCTCATAAATGCGCTGCAAAACATGGGCAGAAAAAAACACAAACGGTTAATGAATGCCTTTTTACAAAAGATAATAAAACCGATCAATCAAATTGATAGTATCTATCACTCAAATCAAAACTATCAACATGGCCAAACCTGCTATCGACATCCAAGCACCTATTTGTGGTTACTTAGAAGATAATATAATATAATGATTCAGTGTACACAGAGGTTATAGAAGCTCTATTTTGGATGGTTTACTCAGAGGGTTTTATCATGTTGTGTCTGAATGAGCCAACAGACAGAGGTATCACAGGTGGTATGCTCTGTGGTTAGCCTGAGGGAGAACCAAGTACTCAACAATCAATTAGAAAGTCTTCCTCAATTGGGGTTATCTCCAGCACCGCTCTACAATAGCGAAAGCTTTTTTTTCCTCGCATCCTACTCGATGTCGGATGGCTCCCGCTCCAACCTCTGCTTTTCTTTAGGAATACAACACAAGACTGCATTCTTCTAATGAACACCCAGATGTATAATGTCATATATATATCTCGGGGACATATCAGTTGTAAATGACTTGCAAGATAAAGCCTAACAATGTTTGTGTAACAGAGAAAAAATATTTCTTTATACTTGGTATAGTTTTTTTGTCTTATTTTGATGCGTTTGTCTTTCTGTTGGTAATTTTTTTGTTTTAAATTGCGAATGGAAATCACGGGTCGTTGACAATTTAAACAAGGGCGAACTCGTATTTACTGCGATGCGTAAAATATGTCCCTGCGACTGTCGCATCACTAAGCAGTGACAAATTGAACTAATCACCACCCCCTAATCTGGCCCACACTCAATTAAACTTGGACCACTATACCACCTTACTTAAACCATGCAATGTCTAATTGGAAGGTGGATACCTTGCACCCCAAATCGTAATCATGTTTAGAAATGCGCTAGTATTTAAGCTTTTCCAACAGCCTTTGACGGAAAAGAATCAAGACATCTTAAAATGCATCATCAAAAATCCTTAAAAATCACTAACTTTAGTAGAATAGAAAATTTATTCAATTTGGCACACTACTTGTGGAAAAAAAAACATGTGACCACATTTACATTTGGGACCGATACGAGACTTGGAAAGAGGTGAAACACCAACATTTTAGTATTTTTCACATTTTCCCAAGAAATGTAACGGCTTGCCACCCAAGACTGACCCACGTGCAACAAACCAGAACTAAAAACCTTTCCATGAAAACAAGGGTAACTACATAGTTAATAACCTTGTTATGGTATACTTTGCCTTCCCCCCCTAGTGGCAATTTACGCTGATTTTTGCAATATTAATTTAGGCTCATTTGCATATTTTAGATATTGCCCGCAATACGACGCCCAAATCTAATCAGGTCAGAACTCACCCACCCGCTTCCTTCCACGAAGATATCATTATACGCCTTGTGGAACTCCAGATAACTTGTGCACAGCCTTGCGGAAAATTTTTCATAAATCATGCAAATTTAAGATCTTTAAATATACGTATTTACACCCAAATCTAATCAGGTCGAGAACTCATCACCCACTCACTTTCTTTCCACCAAGTTACAATCATCGTAGCCCTCTTACAGAACTCCAGATAAATTGTGTCACATATGGCCAAATGTTGACATTTTCTGTGCATATATTGACCTTTTTGTCCTTGACCCTTTTTCCCCCTTACCCCTGACAGACCCTGGGGGAGGAGCCTGGGGATGAATTACATGGTGAGTAGGGGATTTCCCCTCCACAATATTCCACAAGTTTGGTTTCTCTAGCTCATCCAGAAAAAAAGACATGCCCAAAGTTTCCCAGGGTTAACATTTTTATCACGGACATACGGACATACATAACGGACGGAGCCACAGTTTATTAGTCCCCTCCTCCTGAACTTTGTTCGGTGTGGAACAAAAACAAATGGTCTCAGTGCGAATAGAAAAAGTATTCTTTTATTCGTTGACCATTAATGGTTATCACACTTCACCAACACTCTGGTTCTTAACGGATAAGCAGCGATAATGGCGAGAGAATCGAAAAAATTGGGAATGGCAGTTTTTTAACTTTATATCTTTGTAGAAAAAACCACCAATCGTGAAAAAATGGAGTATTTGAGGGAAATTTGTCATAACCGTCCCCTGCAAATAGACCGAAAGGGTTATGGCGTTTCTAAATTTGCACTAAACAGCTGATACTGGTTTACACCAGTACCGATTAAACAAAATGTTTGTGTTGTGTGTCAACTATAGTGCTCATGGTGCACATAAGAGAAGATACAGTAGCTTCCCAACAATGCCTTGCTCCCATTGGATTTTTGTACACATTTTGTCATGTGATTCGTTAGGGATGAAACACTCCTTAAAATGCAAGTTTGTGATCAGTACTGTCAATTTAGCATACTTTTTCATCACTAACGATTCAAATCAATACCTGTTCAAAAGCCTCCATTGGAATCAATGCATTGTGGAAAGCTACTGAAATCTTCTCTTGATGCACTATATCACGCTGAAAATCTGTGGTATTCACCGGGAAAGGCTTTTTGATCGCAAGTCGGAATTTTGATACGCACGTATAGAAATTATCAGAATCGGATAAAAAGTACTGCCTTGTCTTTAATGTACGGATTTCAAGCAAGCCACTTGTATGTCCGCATTATTGGGTGTAATTTAAGCTGATTACCTTGCTGTGTGGAGCTTATTTATTTTGCTCTGTTTTATGCCAAGCCAAGAAATGCCACCATTTGACAAATCCTTGTCCATTTGAGTTCCCTCAACGTCCCTGTTCACTATGTACTAAGACCAAAAATTATCTTTGGCCAAAGACACAGCCCACCTATTTTTTTTATAAATCTAAATTTTTTTTTCTGATCATTCCAGGGGGTTGACCCAAAGTGCCCGTTTGTCTTTTGCTCCTTTTACCCCCAAATGGCTACATATGAAAAGTTTGGCCATACAACACAAAATCTTCTCTGTCCACCCCTGTATAATGACTCATTTTATGTAATTATGATATGCCTATCGTGTACACTATTTGTAACCATGATGGTAACGACGTTCGGCATTGCAATACTCTACTATATACATATAGCGCCCTCAAATGAACATAGATCATGCCTAGGTGGGGGGGGGGAGAATATACTTAATATTTCCCAATGTAGTTACGTGTTTTTCAAATGCAACCTATTCCAGCTATTTCAAGGTTAAATTTGATGTATTTAATCAGAGAAGATGTAAGGCTCTGATTTAATACTTAGTCACCATAAAATTTACTCTTTTTAATACCCTTTTGATTATTTTAATCTACTGAAGGCGGTCATCGGGTTTCGCGATCACCTGGCTTGAATGACGCCGGCAATCACCATCGACCCCCAAACAAGTTTCACGTCCATACCCAATGTTTACCCCATTTGACCTTTGAACCTTGAATGACACGCTGATGACCTTGATCCACTAACCAATACAGACTCGTCTTCGAACGACCCAAGGGGCACCACCCACCAAATTTCAGGTAACGTGCAACCCTCGGTCTCCAAGAAAATAGACGCGTTCAGACAGACAGACCCAGTGACAGATAGACCACAGACCACCGGTAATTAATATATACAAGTAGGCGTTCCCTCCCGGGTTTGGCGCGAATCACCTGGGTTTCGCGATCCCTGGCTTGAATGAGCCGCCTCAACAATCGACTCCACCAAGTTCCTGTCCCTACACCAACGTTTACCCCATTTGACCGCTTTTGACCTTGAAGGACCCCGATGACCTTGTCCACTAACCATACAAACTCGGTCTTCGGAAGTTCATGGGCACCCGCCCACCAATTTTCAAGAACGTGCGAACCCCTGGTCTCCGAGAAAATAGACGCGGTCAGACAGACCGACACAACCCCGCAGACCCCCGGTATTATATATAGACTAGGCGATCCCAGGGTTTTGCGATCACTTGGGTTTCGCTATCACCGTCATGACTGACTCTCAGGTTGGGCGGTGCCTTTGACCTGGATGACCCCGGATACTTGTTTGTGACTTTTAAACTTGTTGGCATCATCAATCGCCCCCGCCCATCAAGTTTCGTCTGGCTACAACCCAAAGTTTACCCAATTTGACCTCCTTTGACTTGATGAACCCTTTATGACCTTGGGTGACCTTTAAGATTGTTGGCATCAACAAACTACCCCATGCCCTCAAGTTTCATGTCCATAAACACCAACGGGTTACCACCCTTTGACCTGGAATGACCCCACCTGATGCCCTTGTCGTGACTTTTAAAGTTGCTGGTCCTCATCAATCGCCCCCGCCCACCAAATTTCGTCTGGATACACCAAAGTTTACCACCATTTGACCTCCTTTGACCTTGAATGACCCCTGATGACCTTGTTGTGACCTTTAAGATTGTTGGCAATCAACATCAACCCCATGCCCTCCAAGTTTCATGTCCTACACCAACGTTTACCATTTTACATTTAATGACCCTGATGACCTTGTTGTGACCTTTACAATTTCGGCATCAACAATCGACCCCACCCACCAAGTTCGTCTGGATACACCCAAGGTTACCTCTTTTGACCTCCTTTGCCTTAAATGACCCTGTGACTTTGCTCCATTAACCAATACAACCTTCGGTACTCGGACGGTCAAGGGGCCAAACCCACCCACCAAGTTTTCAGGAACGTGCGCCCTCTGTCTCCGAGAAATAGATGCGGTCCATTTGAACCCCCTTTTGACCTTGAATGACCCCGATGAGACCTTTGATCCCCTAACATACACCGGTCTTCGTTTCTTTTGAAGGGGCACCCACCCACCAAGTTCAGATCGGGCGACCCTCTGTCTCCGAGAAATAGACGCTGTCCAGACAGACAGACAGACCGACCACCGGTATTATATATATAAGTATTTAGTTTTTAAAAAGGATCAAGGTTAGAATTTTTGCTACAAAGCCCCTGCATTCGCCACATTTGGGTTGCCTAAATTGAATCCCCTGGAAATATTTTTTTTGCGTACAATTTGTGTTTGTAAAAATAACTTAAATGCAGAAATTCACAGTTTTCATGAGACAAATCAGAAACCATTTTTTATTTCTAATGGTGAGCAGTCGCAAATAATCTACAAGATTATCACCTTAAGTTTGTTAAATTTCAGCATTTTTATCCGGACTATTTATACTTTGTTCGGTCATTGAGTTTGGGGGTGATGTCATGACGCGACTTTGCATACGGTCTAGCGTTTGGATTGCAACGCTTGGTTGTGTGGGTAAATGCTGCAATTCCAAGGTCAACGCATGCGTTTCTTTTGTTCTCGGGTGCAAACCTAAAAAAAAAAAAACCCAAAAACGCGCAGTGCGGTCACCCAAACTTGAATCGGACAGTATAGTGAGCATCCCGACCCTTAAAAGTCCAACCAAGTCGCTGTAGTGCCCCTAGTCATCCACAAGTGTCCGATCCTCTCCTTATTTTTAAATCCTCCTTGATCTCTCTACACTTCGTGGCCAATCAGTTGTCAGAGGCCGTGCACATTTTAGCAGCAAATATGCAGAGAACCGAACCCGGATTGTGCGTCCTTCAAGTGATTTCTGCCCGGGGGGGCCACTCCACCTAAATCTGTTGTCATCCGCGAGCAGAAAAACGCGGGAAACGGTGTATGGTTTTCCCAAGCCGGCGGCGCGACCCAACGGACCCTCGAAAAGGGGTCACAAAACCAAGCAAAATGACCAAACAGAGTATACATTTTCGCACCTCATCAGTCAGCTTTTAGGGTAGCCAATGGTGGATCCAGCCCCTCCTTACCGAAAAAATATAAATGCGACAATCACACTTACCTAGGTAGACAAAAATCCTCTGTAACTCATGATATTAGCCAAATTTTACGCGCTACGCGCGTTAAAGGGAATCACGGAGACCAGAATTCAGTGCAGGGCAAAGCACTTGGAAGAAATTTCAGATTTTGTGGAAAATGTGCCAGTGCCGCGCTTTAAGGGTATGCTTTTAGGGTTTAAAAAACCGTGATAAGGATAGTCTGAATTAAGGAAAGATATCCATCCGCGTTTAGGGTCAGATCTGAAATGTCCCTGCTTGAGGATGACAACCGGGAAAGTAGTTAAGTGGCCCCCCCGGGGGTTTCTGTCCCAGAGTATAATTTAAAGGCTGACTCAGAGATTTTGAATTTAATTTTTTTGGTGTAAAATTAAATGGTCACCAGAATGAAAATATTTCCATGTTAGAGATAACTATTTATATGTTTTTCATGCAGTAAACTTTCTGTACCTATAACAGTTCCATATGTACCGGTATAACCAAAAAATTCCGGATCCGGAATTTTTACTAAGTTGTGATTTCTATATGAAGGACTTCGACTTGAGCTTAGTTATTTCCACACAATGATTATGAATGGACAATCATTATTTATATGCAAAAAACCCATTTATTTAAATGAGTGCACCCTCATCAGGAAATCTCGGATTCAGCCTTTAACTGAATCGTGAAGTGTAAAGAGTTCTACGATCTCTCTGATCATATTACTGCCTTTTCTCTGCACAAGACTATGCCAGCATCCCGCAGAACAGACCATGACAACCGCAAGAAATGCATTGATGCATGTTGCATGCAGCAACTCTTGTGCACGTATGTAGACACCTATTTTAGAAAGAAAATTGCGACGGTGACTATAGCCGGAAGCGGACATCCGCGTTTTGGGCAAAAAATAGCAACAATGTGCATCAAAATACTACATTCAATATGCCCCTAGGGGTTAGTATCCCAGGATTGCTCCGACTGGTCCTGTTTCTCAATGCAACCCCGAAATATATGAGCAAATCAGACGCATTCTTTAAATCGGAATGACGTTTTCGTAATGGACCGCTCTATTTTACTCCCGTGATGCGATTACACCCATATGAAAATGATTATCACAGTAGAAGTTCCTTTAATTAGACTGCCATACTGGACACTTCATCATCCATGTCCATGATGTTGGACTCTGAAGGCCTCTTTGGAGGGGCCCGGTCGTGATGGCATCATACAGATGCTACGTGTAAGTTACGAGCTAAAAGCCAGTAAAGGCGCCGTAGTGACGTGTTGCAGTGTTTCGTGACGTATTTTTCGATTTTTGCACCTTTTTTACGCTATCGGAGATTCCCCTGGGCTTTCCCTGTTTTTGTTTTCACGGCGGGGAGCTCTGTGACTAGTGTAGGTCTAGGTCCGCGCTCCCTGCTATAGACTGTCATGACTGTTGAATCTTCTGGCTCTTAAATTAACATTTTACCGTGTTCATTCTCACCTTCGCCTCTTTATCATTCAATTTTGTGGAAGAGTTTTGATGAAGCTTTCGACCTTTTGTGTGCAGTTTTTAATCCTGATTTTTGTTAAGGTAAAGACTATACACTATACATTATACTGCTCTTCCGACAGTCTAAAAACCATTTGTTTCACCCTTAGTAATTTTGGTTTTACATTCTGCCTGAATTGGAGAATGTTCAATAGGGATGAGGGCGCTGGTTCACTTCCTCCACTGAGCAAGAAACAGGCGGTTTGAGGCAAAAATTCCAAATTTCATATCGTCATTTTTTTATGCTACAGGAGCTGATCTCTCTCATGACCTCAAAGGGCAGCTATGTTTTTTTTTAAAATAATTTTATGGAAGACTTTTACGAATTTTTTAAAAAATAGGAAATATTGTTCCTGCGAACGGCAATGCTCATAAAGTGCGCATTGTCTAAAAGATCGATTTGTTAATTAGAATCGGATCCTGATGTATTTTGTGTGTGCAATTTGAAAAATTTGTATCTCATAAAAAATCTCCTCCTCACTTTAGGAGTGTTCATAAATACTCTGTGTGGGGAGAGGAGGTTTTTGAAAATATTGAGGGGGGGTCAAAAAATTTAGGTCCCAAAAGGGGATCAAAAAATATCCACCCGGTATTGGGGGGGGGTCAACAATTTAAGGATTTTTGCTCCATTCAAAACAAACTTCCTAAAGTATCATCCGATTTGCAATCTTGGGACATCAACTTTTCCATTAGAAAAGGTGTCTTGAATATTCAGGTTCCGCGCTTCGCCGGAAGCCTGAGGCCCCTTTCCTGTGCCCACCCCGTATAATCGTGCCATGTCCACATTGTGGCCACCATCTTTTAGTCCATAAACAACTCACTACTATATCTATTTACCTAGTTCCCTTTTTGATTGCAATGTACTAGGCTATTTACAACCAGCCCCATTTTTCATCAGCATTCTTTTTGAATTGAGGTATTATTGGGTATAACTCTCTACATTTGTCTACGAACGCTTCGATGGCTACATTAAACAAACCTTACATATTTAAGATTTTTAACGTTTTAACAATTATGCCAAGTATTATCATTTATTGTGAGCCCCATTGGCAATTTCAAAATTTTATCTTGCAAGCATAGGCGGAAACAGCCCGTACCCAGGAATTTATTTTGGGAGGGTGGCGGATTTGCGAGAAGTGGACCAATGAGACACCGGCGTTCAAAAAACAGTTATATAGTAGTCCGTAATGCGTAATACAGTAGTATGATTTAACCAGTGCATTGACATAGTGTATATTCATTAATACAACACTTACAACGTAAGCTTTTCAAAAAGCGCCATGACAAAGCGACCTTCAACATGATACAGCGGACCTTAGACATGACAAAGCGGACCTTCAACATGACAAAGCGGACCTTTGTCATTGTTGGGGGGGGGCGTCGCACCCCCCGCACCCATGGCTCGGCCTGGGGTCAACTCCTGGGGGGAGGGGGATATTATCCACCTGAGGGCGGATGGTCATACGATCATCCTGCCCCCCCCCCCCCCAAAAAAACAATATTGGATTGATGCCCGTTCATGTGTTTTTCTGAACAAAAATAATCATTATTTTACCATAATAGTTTAAAAATGGTAATTCTGTGCGCTTCGTGCACATTTTGTTTTAATTACAATTTAACATTCAACAAGTTTAGCTTTTCTCTAAATGGCAATTTTTTAGCGCGCTTCGCGCGCAAATGTGCTTGTAATGGACTTTTTAGCAAACCCCACTGTAAAAAATAAATTTGTAAGGAAAACAGGGTTTGACTGGCAGTGGGACTCACACGTGAGAAGAAAAATATGGAGCCCGTACAAATACCAACCACGCAGGTAACGTAAATAACGGTAGTGAAGTCTCAGAGTCAAACTTTATTGTTGTTTTTTGGGGGGACCCTTGGTTTGAAAGCAACATAAGAATTTAAAAACATTTTGCAAGCTTCATGGACCAAATTGCACGTTACGATGACATAATACAAACGTTGTATTACGTCACCAATGGTTGTAAAAAAGTTATATTTATGCAAACAATTTGAGGAAAAATAAGTCAAATGAAGGGAAAACGTGATGAAGAAGGTAGTATAAGACTTTGTTTATTTTGTAGTGGCATATATTCTAATGTCAACCAATTATTTAATCATATATGAGGGCAGGCTTATTACATATGTACCTTGCACAGATTCGAATCAGAGCCTTAAGATACAAGTACTTAAACCTTAACACTACAATACACGACTGACAGATATCAGTGCTGAAATAAATATATAGGGTACACTTTTTCCAATTCAAACTCAAATTAGAATACAAAAAGCAGAGGAACAAGTTCACACGATTGTACATTTTTAAAAATAAAATGGAACTAAGATTTTGCATGTTTTTAATGACGTTACTTACGATGTTATTTAACACAATTTAAAGATCATTTTAAAAATATATAAAAAACTTAAAAATTACATTTAAACAAGTAAAGTTTACAAAAGAACGTAATAATACGAAATAAATAACGGCAGCGTATCCTTTTTTACGTAGCTATCCTTTTTTTCAAAAATGTGTTTAGTATTATATTCTAACCACTGTTTATTTAACACTTTTTCTGGCTTCCATAATTGTAATTAATTATGTTAGATATAAGTAATAAAGCATGAAGATATGAATAATCAGGGTTTACGTAATTTAAAAAGGTATAATCTGGTAAAATTAGGAACATTTTTTACAGTGCCGTTTACCATTAGTAAATTTTCATGCAACCCCATCCACCAATGTCAAAAAGAAATTCACGGCCACTGGTTGCTAAGAGAAAATGTATCTAGGAAAATGAGTGTGAGAGGCTCCGCGATTCACGCGGAGGGGGACACCCCTCCCGACCCCCCCAGGGTCATCAACACAATCGTTTTCTTCTAAAAACTTTTCTAACATTTCCAATTTCAATTTGATTGCAGTACACACAGGCTAGTGGAATATACCCCCACCAACAATTGTTTAAGGAAAATTCAAAAGTTATTCAGAAATGAAAAATTGAGATTCCAGGGCCCCACATCTGCAATTTGTCTCTGCTCTTTTGTCTGAAGGTATAAGGGGATCAAAAATTTTAAGACCCTAAGTGGGGGGGGGTGTAATCTCAAACAAATTAGAATCTGAAAAAGGGGGGATCAACCTTTCCAACCACACACCCTCCAGAGCTGGAACACAAATTCCCGCCCGTTCATTGTGAATAGTTGCCAGGTCATGAAAATGAAGAAGCGCTATCAGAGATTTTGGCACCAGAAGAAATTATGCTCCAGGACCAGCTGCACAGGACCAGCTGCTCCAGGACCATATGTCCTGGAGCATAAATAATCTGGAAAAATTTCTAAGTCAAGATATGCTCCGAGCATATATGATACGAAAATGGTCCAGAGCATATGGCAAATATGCCACTGGAGCGTATTGACTTAGAATAGTTCTCCCGATGCCCAGGAGCATCTTTGCCCATATGATCCTGGACCATTTGCGTAATCAAATATGCTCCGGAGCATATTTGATTAGAATATTTTTCCAGAATTATTTAGGCTCACGGACCTATGGTCCTGGAGCAGCTGGTCCTTGAAGCAGCTGGTCCTGGAGCAGCTGGTCTTGGAGCATAATTTCGGGCCAAACATCTCTGAGAAGCTTGAAAATCTGTGCATGACGCATTATATTATTGGTGTTGTATTTCACCAGTGTTCCATTGCGATGGCCGAATTTGAAATTCTAATCCTTGATAACATTTATGGAATAATCGCTACTGCTATTGATCAGCACTCAATTTATGAATTGCTCCGCTCTGTAACGGGGGTCACATTTATGCTCAAGCCCGTGCCTCCTAAGGAGCATAAAGTGGTGGGCAAAATCGTACCCCTCCACCGACACTGGCGACCACCTCCCAATTAACAATACAAATCTCCCGAAGACATTTTTGCTGCAACCAATTGTCCCACAAATACCAAACGGCGCAATCGTCAGCTCTTACGATAATCACGAAAATTCCTCACTTGGTATTTTGTCGTCATCTGGGAAGAATTGATAATATGCCAGAAAAAACAGAAGATATTTTTTTGTAAGTTTACATGAACTATTTTGTGCAAAATGTTTCTATGTTAAATTGCCAGTTATGGTTATCAATTGTATATCCTACGGTTTAAACTTTTAATGTGCTGAATCACCGGGTTGGAAACCTAACTAAAATAAAATATACACACATCATGTGTTAAACGTGTATCAGCGGCTTCACTGTAACTCCCGGTACCTCGGTCAACTCCTCTTACTGTCGGTCCCCATGCTCGTTCGTAGGATCGCGAAAAAAGGCTTTTTTTGTTTTCCTCATCATTTCGGGCGAATTTTATTTTTCGCGATAAATCAGAAAAAAAGGGTACTTTTTTCATTTTCAAATTCGCGAAAATTTTTGAGAAAGGGGTAGTAGATTCCCAATGCACAACCCTAATATACAACAACCAACTCCTTCTTTAATCGGAATGACGTTTTTCGTATGGCCCGCTTATTATAGGTTTGTGCAGAAGAGGGTACTAAAACGTGTACAGCAAATTTACTGAATTCACATACAACTGCAGATAAAATTACTCAGCCCAAGTGGTTTTGCTAAACTTCCTTAATAATACAAATCATCAACCGTGATTTGCAAAAAAGCTTAGAAAATAAACAAATATACATCTACAATTGCCTTTCACATGTTGAGTAATAATGGCGCTAGTATTGCCGCTGTCGTCACTGTTGTGGAACTTCCAATATATGAAAGGATTTCCCCCGAATTTTGTATCTCAGAATTAATCATTATGAATTTTATACTGCATCTATTATGATAAAAGACCTTCTGATGTAAGTGTGTGCCTTGTTTTACGAGTGAGGATTATAACTTAAACAATTTTTATTACTCCGAAAAACGGCGAATATTGCGAAACCTTTTTGCTTCGGAGCCTATTCATTTTACACACATTGCACTGCTACAGTTATTGTATACGGAAGTGCTTCTACCGGATGCGAGTACGCCCAAGTAAAAACGTTCATTCACGGTACTAAGTTCCTTTTACTAGTAAGTACATGGGGTGGACCCAGAAAAACCCGTATTGAGGAACCCGTTTTTTTTTTATTTTGTCCTGATTTTTCGCCAATTGATTGAACGAACAAAGTAGGCCTAAATCAATTTCCAAACCTGCCTGACACATAGGTCTATATGACTGTGTTCTTAATATTCCCTCTTGCCATTGCGCATAAGGTTCACATCAACCTTTTGTGGTAGCCGTTTCCATTAGAAAAGTCCACATTGCTGCAATGAAGGTTTTTTTATTACAATTGATTTTTTTTCCGTCATGCGCTGTATGATGTTTGTGCAGTAGTGCTTGAAGGAATAATGTCAATACACCTCAGTTGCATCAATGGGACTGCTATATGAAACGTCGC
>JAMKCH010039140.1:0-64080 GCA_023653785.1 Ophioderma brevispina
TGTTTTCTTTTATATGTACGAAATTTCATACAACAACAATTCTTCTTGAAACTTTATGGTGTGGATATTGAACATCACGCAAATTAGATCCGTATAACAATATATCCTGCTAGTTTACGACACAAAGTGATTATCGTACGATTCAAGTCGTCGGTGACCTTAAAGGTGGCTGAACCGCACAACATGGGGATCTTTAGCTCCACCCCCTGGACAACAAAAAACGTTGTACGAATTTTTGAGTTGTTTGCAATCAGTAGTACGTTTTAAAATTAAATGAAACCTATTCTAGAAGTTTGGGGAAGAATCGATAAAGCGATGGGCGCAGGAAGTTATACTGGCGAGTTTATTGAAACAGACTTTTCATGCAGAACTCATATTATTGAGTAGTTTATGTTATCAAGCCAGGTTATAACTGAAATTTCTAGCTAAAAGACTGTGTCTACAATACATGTGTACGCGTTATGGTCATTTTGGGGAGCCTTAACTCTACTGCAAGCATAGACAACCAGTAGTGGCACCAGGGCCTGACACTCAGCTTCTCAGGACCATCCCTGATCGTTCACCTTGTACAATTCATATTTAACATGCTCGCAAACCGTAGCTTTATTCTCAAGACCCAAGAGTTAGTGAACCAGTTCAATGTGTTGTTGATAACACGCACTGTTTAACTCTGCTTTTCTCGCCCCTGATTTCCGATTCTGGAAGCCGCCCCTTGGCCCGTAGCGGGGGGGGGGGGGGGGAATATGAGTGGAATATGGGAGTCTTAAAAGTTATGTGTTGCAGCAATAGACCATTTCTATGACTGGCCAACGCGTTTGTTTCATTATAACTTGACCGTTCCACATAGCAATTCAAATACGAATGGTTAGAGCGCCATCGTTCATTTTACGGCCGACTTTGGGTAATCATAGACTTGTCTATGGTCATTAATTTGATCAGCACAAGGAAGCCTGGAGTACTAATGATCCCTTTAAATCTCAAAAATCAATTTTTCTATTTTTTGTGGTTTTTTAAAGTTTTTATATATTTGTTATTTTGGCCTCTTATTGATTTCATTGGTTGCTGTGTTACTGTCGCGACATACCCATAAACGTAATGCCCCTAATGTTAATTTGAACTACTATTCGCAGTGTTCTACCATCTCAATATTTACAGAAATTTACATACAACATTTTTTCCCGTGAACTTTTTGTGTGAGAATGAACATCAAGCAAATTAAGATCCGTATAACAATATATCCTGCTAGTTACGACACAACGTGATTATGATCGTATTAAAGTCGTCGGTGACCTTAAAGGTGGCTGACCCGAACATGGATGGATGCTTTAGTTCCACTCCACATGGACAACAAAAAACGGGGTTACGAATTTTGGAGTTGTTTGCATCGTAGTAAGGTTTTCATGAGAACCCTATTCTAACAGTTTTGGGAAGAATCGATAAAGCAGGGGGCGAGGAAAGTTTATATACTGCGAGTTATTGGAAAACAGACTTCTTGCCCTGCCGAACTCTTTAGTGAAGTAGTATATTGTTGTATCAGGCCAGGTATAACGAATTCTTCTACAAGACTGCTACAATACTGTGTAAAAGTTCTGTCTTTTGGTGGACCCTTACTGCAACATGTGACACCGTGTGGCACCAGGGCCTGACACAAGCTCTCATGACATCCGGATCGTCGCATTGTACAATTCATATGTAACATGCGCTTGCAAACCGTAGCTTTATTCCCAAGACCCCAAGAGTAGTTAACCAGTTCAAGGTGTTGGTTGATAACACGCAATGGTTTAACTCTTCTTTTTCGGTCGCCCCGATTTTCCGATTCTGGATCCCGCCCCTGGGCCCGTACGCGGGGGGGGGGTGCCCCACCCCACAAAAGGGGCAAAAGATCACTTTTTGCTACATTTGTTGATAAACAAGTCCAAAGTTAGAAAAAGTCAGAAAGTCCACTTTTTGGTGATAAAATGTTCAAAAAGTCCATAAAGGACCATGGGTAGGCCCACCTTTTTACCAAAAAAGGACGCTTTTTGAAAAAAGGTCTCGACCCCACCCCCCCACACCACACCCACACCACTCACACACACCACACAAACACACACCCACGCACACACAAACCACATTAAATCCTGCGTACGACCCTGCCTAGTTTGAAGAGTGCTGAATCAGAATTTCTGGGTCCAACCTCGGGAAATGTGTGGAACTTTATAAAATAAAGGGTAAATTTAATCAGTCAAATGTGTTCAATGTGCACTAATGTATTTTGGTCTCATTATAAGGATTTAAAAAGGTATATAGTTTTGTGTAGTTTCTTAACCAGGTAGCAGCCCTGTTAAGGTTCAAGGTCATCCTGGGGGTACGTAACCTTACCCAGTGACTTCGATTTGTTACAACCGGGTGTCAATTGCTTTTGTATGCCCTTATTTAGCATTTGGTTTCGTAATTAGTGGGCACAATATAACAAGGGTCTACATAGTCTATAGGGTCCCCAAAACTTGACCTCAATTTGTATACAGAGCTGTCACGCAAAGAATTAAAAATGTCTTTTCTGTTTCTCAGCATGATCAGAGCAATAATTTGACACCGGTTTCAACAAGTTCTGAGCATTGGATATTTTTTCGCCCAGGAATGACCTTGAACCTTAATATCTATTTTTCCTCATTGAAAGTTATATTATGATCTACAATTTAATTCTGTGCAATAATACCAATTGAAGACTGCCGTGGAGGGTGCCTCCCCATTCAGTAGTCCTCAATCAGTGTGTTTTTAAGTATTTTAAAAGTATTTGTAATATAACAAATTCTGTTTTGTCTTTTAGCCAGCTAATTTGAATAAAACCATAATACAACTTTGACTGTAACTAGGTATATGGATGGTAGGGCGTGTAACAGTTCGATTTCTTGTATAGAGGTAGTGTCACGTTTGTACGTTGAATTTGGTTGCCGATCCATTTTAGTTTGCCCATCGCTCCAGATTTTTTCCGAGAACTTTGGGTTCCTCTGCATCTAAATGTGCCGCTCGACTGATATGTTTTGTACGTTTTGTATCAGCCTTAGCACGTCGGTAAGATATGTCGCGCGTTATTAAAAATTTTTAATATTAAGATTAGGTGCTCAAATGCTAAATTAGGCTAACGGGTCAAAAAAACTCATCCCATACGGCGCCAATGATATAGATCTCAAAAAGTCAGACTTGCAAAATTAAAGCTGTGGCTTTTGGTGATGTGTGAGCATGCGCGTTCGGTGACCAGAGGGTAGTCACAACTTGATTTTAGAAAAACTTTTTTTATATAGGTACGCAATACACGCCATGATATGTGCTTGAGTGATTTGTAGACGTTAACTGGATTGTTTGTGTGACTAATTTACTCCCCAAATCCCATATGTCTTCAGTGCAAAACTTAAACGTCATTTTATTTTCCAACCTCAATTATTCTAGTCAAAAGGCTCCCAGATTTGTTTTTCAGTAACCCAAATGCTATAGGATCCGCTTGTTTAATTTTAACGAGATTAGAACAAAATATTTCTTTATTTGCCCAACCCTAGTACTATGAACTCAAAAGTCAAGTTGATGTGTACTCATTGCGCAACACGCTTTATCGTCAGTTATCCAGTTACTGTAAGTAAAGTGCTTTATCTTTGAACTTGAACAGATGCAAATCCGGTTACTTCTTATCCAAATTGTTTGGGAGCTTTTATAATCAGTTTAAAAATTTGAAACAAATGACTAAATGCTATGATATAAAATGGTATTTCTTTTTCACTTTTAACTAATATTATCAAAATATTTTATAAAAACAAAATCCGGGTTTTAATATAGGTACTTTTTGAGGGTGTAGCAAGTCTTGTCAGTAAATCATTGTTATGAATTGTTACAACCTGAAAATGGCGAGGATTACACTAACCGATCCTAAAGCCAAACCAAATAGATTTGTCTTGGAAGACCGCGCGCATAGGGGTATTTGAGGCTTTCTATAGTCGTCTGAAAAAGAAGCTACAAAAAAGCACAAAACCTAACACACAAAGATCCTTTATTTGAGATAAACGATTTATTAATTTATTTGGCTTAAAGGATCCTTTTTTATGTACGTTCTTCCGTCAGTCTGTTAAAGCATATTGACACATTTTTTAAGAGCGCCCCAATTTCAAAAAAGTTGATTTTTTGACACATTATGTGGTAATGTCTAGGAAAGTATACCGCGAACGGAATACTAAAAAAATGCCGTTATTTATCACAACATAAGCGATTTTTGAATTAGAAGGGCGGTCCAGATTGGAACTTAACGGCAGAGCTGGAATTGCTACGTTTATGTCCGTCCATGATGAAAAGAATGACCACCTGAGAAAATAACCTATAACTTGACTTGCGTGAAACTATTTAATAAAACGATGGATGAGCGTAGACAGTTACATGGCGCTATTTCCAGGCTATTTCACATTGGAAGACGTTTCCAGCAGCCGTTGAATTATTACGGGGATCCCCGATAAAATTATCTAGTACAAAATTCCTTCGTTTGGACACTTTCGAGCTGAACCATTCACAGGAAGTACTAGACTACTTCAATGCGAACCGGTGTAAGAATTCTCCAAATTTTTGAAAAATTGGGGCGCACCTTCAAAAAAAAATTTGCTAATTATTGCTTTAAGGTTTTAAAATGGATTATCGTGAAACTCGGATATGAGTATCATTTGGTAGTAAAATTTCAGTGAAACTACATAAGTCAAAAAGATTGCTTTAATAGAGGTTCATATATCTTGAGGTAGTTTAAAAATTGATCCTTATTCCAAAGTATGACAACAATTAACATGAAAATTGGATACAAGACCTTTGGTAGAAAAGCCGGACAAAATTCCTGGTTCAAATGTCGCATGTAAAATGGTCGCAGGAGGTTTTCGCAGGAGGTAATATTGGATTGCGTTCGTTAAGTTGCTAATCGTTACAACATTAACTCCATCAGCGTCAGGATCATTCTCAATGAGAATGATTATGTATTCCAGGTTTGATCGTTAGCGTACATCCTTTGTAATTAGACGGTAGCCGTCCGATTCAGATCGCGCTATGATGCACGTTAGAATCTTGCCGAAAGTAGTGGGAATCACGCTGGTTCTTCAAAAACTGTCATTGGTTGCGATTGAGTAAACAAAAACAAGTCATTAAACATAGACTTCTACGGATGAACCGTGATGGGTTTATTAAATATTTTATTACGGCTGAAAGGTTACGGTATCACACTTACAAAGCTGATTGATGGTTAAATCAAGTGCAGGGTATTGTGTTGAGAAAAACAGAACACACACACACAGTCCTTTTTTTTCATTCAAGGTTTATTAACAAAATATCATTATCGCAGCAGAAGCTGAATTGCAACAATATTTACATAGTAAAAGCACATATATAATTAATATACACAAGATAGGAAACATAATCAGCATACAAATGTTACTAAGCACATTATATATGTATAAAAAAAAATAGTATACACACTTTCAATTTAAAACATAGCATACCACACCACAAAGGGCACACTCACTCGCTCTCCCCCACACGCATGCATACCCAACCACAAACTCCAACACTCACACAAAACACGCACGTACACAAAACCCCTATTCCTACACAAAACGCACACCCTGTCACATCGCCACATACCAGCATGCAGCAGTGTACAGACTATTTAAAAGACTGATATTGCATCAAAAGCATGAAAAAAAGTAGCCGAAAACTCATTTAAGGTTTGCATTTACAAGTTGTTGATAATTGCACTTTGAGCATAACGTTTGGTACGTGTTTTATGTGCAGCAATGTTTGGTCCTTCTAAGGGAGTATTTCACCTCCTCACATCTAGTTGAGGGCAACCAGTGACAAAACTCTTTGGATTTTAACAGAGCTTTAGCAAAATCCATATTTAAATGCATTTGTACATTGCTCTTTAGTGGCATGATTGAAATGACAATTTCCGTGCTTATTGAATGGTAAAATATCCGCTGTTTATAAATGTTATAAAGTGTGCAAACGATTTATATGCAACACGGAAAAACTCAAAGATAAAACATAATGTATTGGGCTGGTTTTGGTAATACTTACCGGAAGACAGAGAAAGGGTTTTAAACTTTAGAAACATGTTAGCACAAACAATGGTTAACAAAAACCAAAACATTCCAATACATGATATTTTATCTTATTTGACCTTTCACATGTTTCCTAATAAATCGATTTAAGATGATCAAATTTATTCTCATACGTTGCAGTCATCCCTGATATTTGTATTGTTGGACTATTTCCTTATACACACCAAATTGAACGCTTTCTTTTTTGTTTCCATTTGTCTGCACTAACCTGTTTCTAAGCTTAAACTCCTTTCTCTGGCTTCCAAAAGTATTATTTTAGTAAATTTTACGTATTGTCTCTATTTTATTTTTCGCCATGAAAAATGAAAAATAGTTTCTAACAAATGAAGGCGATCACTAACGTCTAACAGGTATTGATAAGCCATGATGGCCAGGTTTTTGCAAATCAGTTGGTTAGTTCATATTACATAATTGTCAAATAGCTATAGCATGAATGACCTTTGACAGTAGATATGATAAAACTATTACACAGCCTACAGAGTTATTACCACAGACTTTAGCTCACACCTAACTTGGAGACCTGATAATGAGCCTCGCTTTTGATAAACCAAATTGTCCTAATAATAAATAATAAATAAAATAACAACAAATGAGCTTCTAGATGCCGAGGCCAAGTTACGGTGCGATAATTCATGGTGAGAGCTCGTACAACCGTCAGACAACCATCATGGAGCCTGTGCAGCGTCAGCATAGAGACTTTAAGAAAGGGGAATTCTCACTTGTTCTATTTGTAGAGAACCCTTCGATGATAAACACAGGCTTCCAAAATGTCTTCCTTGCCTCCACTGTTTCTGCAAGTCATGCTTGCGACGACTTGCCGCCAGCAAAGTGGACATTCACTGCCCAAATTGCAGAAAGAAATGCGTGGTTCCGGAAAGTGGTGCAGACGGTTTCGTCACTAATTTTAATGTAGAAAATCTGCGGGAGTATCAAAACTTACACCAGCACGATCAGGGATTAGCTAAACAAGAAGGAGAACAGGTGTGCACTAATTGTGATTCTGGTGATGTTGCTGTCTCTTACTGCTACGATTGCGAGGTATATATCTGTCAGATATGTACTAATGCGCATAAAACTTGGCGTTCACTCAAATCACATGAAATTGCTACCGCAGATGAATATCGAAACTCGGATCGACAAAAAGCAACCCGAAAGATGCGCAAAGAACGCTGTCGTGATCACAGGAAGGATGTCTCTGCCTTTTGTAAAACGTGTTATAAACCGATTTGTGACACATGTGGTATAACTGATCATCGCGAGCATGAGATTCGAAACCTGGACACAGCCATAGACGAGGCAGTTACAACATTGCGTGAACTAGCAAGAAAGGTACAAAGCAAGAAGGAACCCACAGAGAGACTCTCGGGAATGATCGATTCAAGGATTAATGACATAAATGCTGCTTTTACTCAAAGACAAGAAGGCATTGAGGAACAGTTTGAGGACCTGGAAAGAAAACTTCGCGAGCGTTGCAGACAATCAAAAGTAGAACTTCAAGATCGATGTCAGGTACTGACCAAACTTCTGCAGGAGCAAAAAGCTGATGTTGAAGCGCTTGCTGCTCAATATGATAGCGCATGTGAATTTGCCGAGCAAACGTGTGAATATGCTAGTCCTTTTCAACTCTTCAATCATCAAGAAATGGTTAATGACCTCAATCGTTCTCATTTCAAATTCATTTTGGCTATAGTTCTAAATAGGTCCTTTGCGAGAATCGGGGCAGTACAGTTCCTAAAAAAGTGGGTTATGATGTAGTGCTTTTAAATATTAACATTTAAAACGTTTATTGCATAAAATAGATAACTTTCCTGTATAACCCTCGTCTTATACCAATGAAGAAAGAGATAAGAAGGAAGCACATCCACCAACTTGGCGTTTGAACGATCTATCTGCCACCCCATAAATGCAATTGTTATCATATTCTCCTCATGTTGCCCTTCCGAGGATAATTCTATTTAGATTTTCTGGCCTCGAGCAAATTCTCATTCGTGTTGTTTCTTCATGCAAGAAAATCTCAAACATATGGCCGCATCCATGGCAACCGATCAACACACGGCCGGGGGTTCTTGGATTTGCCTCGGGAACAACCCATGTTCGTTCCGAAAATTCAATTGAATCAAGTCGAGTCCCGCTGGGGGTCAAATTCCGGTTGTGAGTATGTAACTGGTCAAAGGTGAATACAAATAGGAACAATTAACCTAAACATATCAGCAAAATAACCCTAAGTGTGTATTTTTTTCTTGCAGTAGTACAAGTGTCATTTTTCTTGTATGTTGGCTATTTTAAATGTGTATCTATTTTCATGTATTGAGAACAGGTCCGCAAGGGGTATAATCTCACTGGAAATTACCTTCAATCGTCAATCAATTTTTATTTATTCATCATAGAATAGGCCTACAGCAAAAAACAATATGATAAATAATTATGTAATTAATGCATTACAGTGAAAAATTAATTGTTACAATATTAATCAAAATATTTTGCATACAAGTAAAAATGTTTATAATACATTATAAGTTAATTTCAAAAGAAAGTATATAACTGGGATAATACTAGTGGAAAATTTATTTTTAAAAAGCACAGTAAGGATGTCATATTACTGCTGTACCATTAGGTGTATATTTTCACTGAAAACTAGTATAATTTCACCAAAGCTGGTCCAATTAGGGGTCGGGTATATTTTAAATGAAAATTGGTCGTGTTAGAGGTCACTTTAAGAACCTCTGGAGCGAGCATGGGTGCCCAACGAAAATCCAAGACGCCCCCCCCCCCACTTTCAAATTTAGTCAAACTCTCATTCTTCCTTTTTCACTGTACACGGGGCAGTCTTGGGCAGTAAAGCTGAACGCATAACGATGTACAATAACTTCTTATATAACGAAAACAACAACAAATACACACCGGAGACCGCAAAAAAAAAAAAAAAAAAAAAGTTTGAGGACCTGGAAAGAAAACTTCGCGAGCGTTGCAGACAATCAAAAGTAGAACTTCAAGATCGATGTCAGGTACTGACCAAACTTCTGCAGGAGCAAAAAGCTGATGTCGAAGCGCTTGCTGCTCAATATGATAGCGCATGTGAATTTGCCGAGCAAACATGTGAATATGCTAGTCCTTTTCAACTCTTCAATCACCAAGAAATGGTAAATGACCTCCAATAGTATTATTTCAAATTGCATTTTGCTATAGTTCGAAATAGGTCCTTTGCGATAATCGGCAGTACAGGTTCCTTAAAAAATGGGGTTTACTAAGTTTAACATGTACATATAGGGTGATTTTTTTCGAACCCAAGTGAGTGGTCATAGCTCCGAAAATAGCGGCCACTAGGATGTAGTTCTTTTTATATTATTACATTAAAACGTTTATTGCATAAAATAGATAACTTTCCTGTATAACTCTCGTCTTACCATGGAAGAAAGAGATAAGAAGGAACCACAACGACCCACTTGACGTTTGAACGATCTATCTGCCACCCCATAAATGCAATTGTTATTCATATTCTCTCAGGTGGCCCTTCCGAGGATAATTTTATTCAGATTATCTGGCTCGAGCAAATTCTCAGTTCGTGGTTGTTTCTTCATTGCGAAGAAAATACTCAAACATATGGCCGCATCCATGGAAACCGATCAACACGCCCGGGGGTTCTTGGATTTTGCTCGGGAACCCATGCTCGTTCCGAAAAAAGGGACTAGCTGCAAATGCGGGACTACCGCTAGGGGTATCAAATTCAAATTAATCAAGTTCTAGTCCCGCTGGGGGTACAAATTCAGTTGTGATTGCAACTGCTTCAATGATACAAATAGGAAAAATTAACCTAAACATATCAGCAAAATAACCCTAAGTGTGTATTTTTTCTTGCAGTAGTACAAGTGTAATTTTTCTTGTATGTTGGCTATTTTAAATGTGTATCTTTTTTCATATATTGAGAACAGGTCCGCAAGGGGTCTAATCTCACTTCAAATTACCTTCAATCGTCAATCAATTTTTATTTATTCATCATAGAATAGGCCTACAGCAAAAAAATATGATAATTATGTAATTAATGCATTACAGTGACAAATTAATTGTTACAATATTAATCAAAATATTTTGAATACAAGTAAAGATGTTTATAATACATTATAAGTGCAATTTCAAAAGAGAGTTATACCTGGGACAATAGTAGTGGAAAATATATTTTAAAAAAGCATAGTAAGGATGTCATATTTCTGCTGTACCGTTAGGTGTATATTTTCACTGAAAACTAGTATAATTTCACCAAAGCTGGTCCAATTAGGGGTCGGGTATATTTTAAATGAAAATTGGTCGTGTTAGAGGTCACTTTCAGAACCCCTGGAGCGAGCATGGGTGCCCAACGAAAATCCAAGACGCCCCCCTCCAACTTTCAAATTTAGTCAAACTCTCATCCTTTCTTTTTCACACTGGGCAGTCTTGGGCAGTAAATCTGAACGCATAACGATGTACATTAACTTATTATATAACGAAAACAACAACAAATACACACCGGAGACCGCCGGAACATGTTGTAAAATGCAAAATACATTCACACTTTTACGTGTTCGGACATAGAGTTTTCAAAATATTCTACAGTAATGATTGCTCGCCTATCATCGATTGCGGCAGAGTGATTATGATCAAAGGGTGGTTTTTAATCCCTTCCTTTTGTGCGGGTGAATGGATAAACAGATTAAAATCGGATTGTGGAAGTCATTGTGGTTCCTTCTTATCTCTTTCTTCCATGGTCTTACCAAGCCTTTTTTGTAACACGGTTTACATGGGGAATTCGCTATAAAGTACCTGATGCTTTTGATTTTAATACCACTGGATAGTTATAATTCTCTTCCATTGGTACCAAAATAAGTACCACCATTCCTAGATTGCAGTTACAATAACCTCATAAAGTCCGCGAGTTGGTAAAATTGTCACTTTCCACAGAAAATAGGCGAAAATCCACTTTTGCACTAAAAAAAGGAATATCGGATTTTCATGCGGTTTTCAAGCTCTGGGAATGATTGGCATATTGACTAGTTGCTACCCTCCGAGGTTCTTTTTTCGCTCCAATGGCCGGAAAGGGATGTGAAAAAAAACTTGGAAGCTTTTTACGAAAACGTCTGGCATTTTAGCGCAATGGAGGAAAGTTCCATCACCCCCCCCCCCTTCCCCGTGAGACGAGGATTAGTTCTTGATAATATTGTGCAGGTACAGACATCATGTACGTGTGTGTATGTGCGCAACTCTATGCCTTTGTTTGTGGGTATGGGTTCAATTGTGTTTGTGAAATATTGACGGTTGTTACCGTGACGACGGCTCACGAAACGGTACTAGAAATCTTTTTAAAAATATTTTAAGGGTAGTGACTTCCAAACATATTTTAGGGTAGTGAATTCAAAACTATCATGTCAAATTATCGTTTGGTTTTGTCTTCCCATTACAGGTTTCGCAACAGCTGAATGACCTCCTTTTGACAAACGTGTCACCAAATGAACCGCGCGCCCACAGTTATTTAGTTTTCACTCGCGATCATGATTCTACCGTTAAATGGTTCGAAGATCATGCTCTTCCCCGTTTAGGGGGAACGCGTACCAGCGACACGCTAGCGTCAAGATGTCAGCCTGAAGGAGAGATTAAATCGTGCACAGGCATCGACATTCCTCAAAGTATCTTCATCCGGGCGGGGAAATTTGACGGCAAGCCACAAACTGCAGGCGGAGATCCGTTTACTGCAGAGCTCCTAACACCGGACGGAACTGCATCGCCTTGTGAAATACATGACAACCAAGACGGCACCTACAAGATAACCTACGTCCCAAAAAATCACGGAGGACATCACCTTGATGTACGAGTATTCGGGAGGCCAATTCAGGGAAGTCCATATCCCATAAGAGTAAGACCAGATTCTATCACTGATACGAATCGCGGACTCCATGTCGACATCCCAGTTGCTCTTGTCGGTTACCCCCACGAAGTTTCTTTGAGTCTCTTTCACGAAGAAGACGACCTTGAAAAAGAAGCCAGAGTAGATCGGATAAACGCAAGCATCGTGACTCAAACAGGTGAGTCAGTGAAGTGCCAGATCAATACCCGCGGCGATGGTCTGTATAACATCCGCCACACTCCTCCAGTTGATGGTTTGCTGACCCTTAACATCATCGTCAACGGTGCACCTGCAGAAGGCAACCCCTATACCATACCTGTGCAATCAGCGTCTCCTAAGGCTACAACGGTATCAGTAGGACAACCAATTTGTAACCAGGTGTGGTCTGTAACTGTAGCCCCACATGACCGTCGACAAATGCCTATATCAGTACCAGATGATGCAATCCGGTTGAAAGTGACTAATTTAGAGGGCAAAACGGAACAAGATCTGTCATGTACACGAAATAACGACGGAACAGTAACTTTTTCATGTATTCCTTCAATAGGACCCCATTTGGTGAGTGCATCATTATTCAATGTCTCAGTTACTGAGAAGAAAGTTCATGTCAAAGAACGTTTGGAATTCAATCTTCCTCAAAGTCCCCATAGCTTTCCCACCGGGATAGCCACTGGAACAACCAATATCGTTTACGTAAGCGATACGACTGATGGTAACATCCATTGTTTTGGTGTTAACGGTGCACAAGAATCTTGCATCAATCTTGACACCGATAAGTCTTCTCAAATAGCGGTTGACGACCAAGGTAGACTTCTCCTCCTATTTCCTCAAACCAAAATGATACATGTGATAGACCAGCAAGGAACCGAGCTGATCAAATGGCAATGTCAAAAGAGAAATTCTCGTCCAGTCGCAATAGCATCTACCAAAGAAGGAAGGATTGTGGTCGCTGACACTAAAATACCTTCGCTCTACATTTATAAGTCAGATGGCGACATTATAAGCAATGAGGGACTTCCCAAACAAAGCGTAGTTGATGGTGTAAATAACATCTGTGTGGACAAGCAAAATAACATTATTTTAGCACATCACAGCCAACCCACGGTTCACATCTATAATTCTGACGGAAACCTGGAGAAGCAATTTAAAACTGGAGCCACAAGCTTTCAACTTGCGGTGGCAACCACCAAAGATGGCCATCTGCTGTTAGCTCAGCTCGGTAGCATCAGAATTCTGCACATTGTGGGTGATAATCCAAGTTTATTGGGTGAGATTGCAGTAGTCAGTGGTCATATTTATACAAGTTTGGCCTCCACAAACGACGGGTGTTTACTTGGACTAGAGGTTGGACAGAAGCGTCTTGTGAAATATGGCTGTCAGCTGATCAATAACATCTTGTAAAACGATATTTGAATAGGAGTATAGAGTGCTTTCCACACTAGGGGTGACACGCATTATGGGCATAACTACATTACACCCTTCGCACTTACTCCGAGTGTACTTTATTCCGTTCTCGGAATATAGCACATAATACCCAGTAGGTGCGTGGGGCATAATGTAATTACGCGTACCGTAAAGTATGTATATAATGTAATCGCAGTGGTGATTTGAGTTGTGTTGAACGTGGCTGATAAATTGCAAAAAAACAAAAAAGAGAGAATTTGAAAGTTGTGATTGTACAAAACTTCTATAAAGAAGGGGTTTTTAATCAAATGGATACACAGCATCTTTTTAAAATTTGTTTTATATTGAAGTTTTCTTTATAGTTCCGATATTCAACAATTAATTATTTTAATTCTCCATTATGTTGTACTTTTGTTTTCCCGCCAAATTCATTTTTTATGTACTTGTGTTCTAACATTAAATCTTCTGATAATGTTGTCTGATATTTTAAAAATCATTGCTTGGAATAATTAAAAAAAATAATAAATACAATTTCACTAATAGATGGTGCCCTTTTTTTAATCGACTATTTGCGCACTCCCGAAATGCATCTCATTGAGTGCCATTCCATCCGGGCAAATTATACCAGCCTCAGTCGGCTTAAAACATACGGTTAGGGAGAGTAACGAAAATACCAGAAACTACGCTATCTGTGACGTTGCCCTATATAGTGGTAACGTCGTAAGGTGACAAGTAGGGCACAGTTTACGATCGCAAATATCACTTTTGTCGTGAATTTTAACACCATTTGCCTCGATTGTTTTTTGTTCAATAGATATTCTTCTACATTTTGTACGATTAACTTCACGTGAGAAGGTATTGTATTGTAATTTTAGGCACTGATCGGCGACGCGAACGAACAACAAATTTTTTGTAAACATGACCTCTGGTTCCAAGTTCCCGGATGGAAAGGGCACGAATGAGATGCATTTCGGGGATTCGCGGAAAAATAGTCTATTCGTAATTTTCAGGGTAGGCGGCCCAAGAAATCCTAAATTTAGATGGTTGTCATTGGTTTTTTACACGTAAAGCGAGGATGAGGATACGGCAAACAAACCCCCCAAATTTTTTGATGACAGCTGTCATCAAAGTAGGAAAGAATCAAATCCCCACGACTTAAGCAGGGGCCGGACACGATCTGCTATATTTGGGGCATTCTCAAACTCATTCGATTTAAACAGTATATATGCATTAAGTCCTAATTTGCAAAATTTTCAAACATTTGACCTATTTCTTGATTTTCCTTGACACTTTTGTGAACACACAATATCTGGAGATGTGTAAGTCACACAGGGCTGAATGAAACTTGGAGGGATGCGAGGGTTACAGATTCTCGAACTGCTTAGATATACAACAGTACGTTGGTCCTGGGTTATGGGAAATTGTCCTGGGGTAACAAGATATTGTCCTGGGGTATGGGGACATTTCCTGGGGATTGGGACATTGTCCTGGAGTATGGACATTGTCCTGGGTTTGGGGAATTTGTCCGGGGGGGGGGGTATGGGGACATTTCCTGGGGGATGGGACATTGTCCTGGAGTCATGGAAATTGTCTGGGGTATGGGACATTGTTCTGGAGGTATGGGACATTGGCCTGGATGTATAGAAAATGGTCCTGGGGTATGGGAGAATTGTCCTGGGGTCTGGGGAATTGTCTTGGGAATATGGGACATTGTCCTGGAGGTTAGGGACATTGTCCTGGGTTAGGGGACATGCCTGGGTATGGGATATGGGACCACTGGCCTGGGGAGTTTTGGACATTGTCCTGGAGGTATGGGACACTCCTGGAGGTATGGGACACCGTCCTGGAGGTATGGGACATTGTCCTGGAGGAATGGAACTTGTTCTGGGTATGGGACAATTTCCCGGGGGTATGGGCTATTCTCCGGAGTATGGACATGTCCTAGGGTTATGGGCATTGTCCTGGGTTATGGGCCATTGACCTGGGTATGGGGACATTGTCCGGGGGTTGGGAACATTGTCCTGGGGGATGGATATGGGACATTGTCTGGGAGTATGGGACATTGTCCTGGGGTATGGGAAATTGTCTGGGTTTTATGGGACATTGTCCTGCGGGTATGGGACATTGTCCAGGAGTATGGAAACATTGTACTGTGGTATGGGACGGAATGTTATGGAGGTATGGGAAATTGGCCTGGAGGTATAGAACATTGTCCTGGGTATGGGACATGGCCTGTGTATTGGACATTGTCCTGGGTTATGGGGACATTGTTATGGGGTATGGGACATGTCCTGGAGGATGGGACATTGTTCCTCGAGGTATAGGACATTGGCCTGGGTATGGACATTGTCCTGGGGAGTTGGGGCATTGTCCTGGGTTGGGACATCTTGGGGAATGGGACATCGTCCTGGAGGTATTGGGGAAAATTGTTCGGAGGTATGGGACATTGTCCTGGAGGTTAGGAAACATTGTTCTGGGTATGGGACCTTGTCCTGGGTTATGGGATATTCTCCTGGAGTACGGAACATTGTCCGGGGGTATGGGGACATTTGGAATGTAATGGGTATGGCCATGCCCTGGGCTATGGGACATTCGTCCTGGGGTGGTATGGGACATTTGCCTGGGGTATAAGGACAGGATCCTGGGTATATGGGGGGGGGGGGGGGGACCCATTGTACTGGGGTTATGGAACATTGTCCTGGGGAATGGTCATTGTCCTGGGGATTGGACATGGTCGTGGGGATAGGGGATTGTTCTGGGGATTGAAACATTGAATAGCAAAAACGTCCCTATTTGGTCGACCCAATATTATCGTACACAGTATTTAATGGATATCGATTGACATTTTTAGCGCTCCCATACCAAAAAGATTGAATAGAAGCGTTGGAATTTAGGATGGGTTTTGGCGTCCTAGGGTATGGGACATTGCCTGGGTATGGGCCATTGACCTGGGGTATGGGACATTGTCCTGGGGTATGGGACACTTTTCTGGGGATAGGGGATATTGTCCTGGAGTTATGGACATTGGTCCTGGGGTATGGGACATTGTCCTGGGGTTATGGGAACATTGTCATGGGGTATGGGGACATTGTCCTGGAGTATGAGTACGGTAAGAGTGTGTTGCTATTGTGGTTCCATCTTTGTTTTTTGTTTTTTTTTCTACCTAGATTCCCATTCTTATACCTTTTCCTTTGTATATGATGGATTTTTGCAAAAATTTAGCTGTGATTTCCACTCATTCCACTCATATTTTTTGTAAACGATACGTTTCACTATGTTTGAATCTCTGTTTCTACAGTCTCTGTGCGGTTTAAAACAATAGCCTTCTTATTTTTAGAAAGGCGGACCTTTAATATGGTGTGTATTAAAGGTGAAGCCGGACCTCAATTTGAAGGCCAGACAAAACACAAAGCAATTGTTATTGCACGAGGAACATACACAGATTTTTACAGTGTTTGCGGAAGCACCAAGGCCCTATGTATTTAGGGCGCTGACAATAAAATGTTAAACATAAATTGTGAATTCGAAGGTAGAAAGAAGAAAAATCAACAATTGCAAGACAAGAGATAACAATTGAACACAAAAGCGCGAAACCCCCCCGCCCCCCACCCACAACACACACCATCAATGTGATCACTATTTGTTTGTGTTGTTATAATTTAAAGGTCCATGGCTAATCGCCTCGTCCCCAGGAACCCTAATTTTACCGGAAGTGGTCAAAATGTTCAGGTCAGAAAGAAAGAAAGCTACTATTGTTCATTACCTGTGAAATCTAGGGCTGAAGGAGATGTTTGGTTTGGGAGAGCAAAAACTACACTATTTTGGTCTTTCGGACCAATATTATCTTTACACAGTATTTAATGGAATTGACCATTTTAGCTCACATACCAAAAACAGATTGAATATCAGAGTGGAACTTTACAGATGTGGTTTGGTTTTGGCGGTCCTGGGGTATAAGACACTGTCCTGGGTATGGGCCATTGACGGGGTTGGGGACAGTGTCCTGGGGTATGGGACATCTGTCCTGGGGATATGGGGACATTGTCCTGGAGTATGGACACTTGTTCCGTGGGTATGGGACATTGTCCTGGGGTATGCGGACATGCCGGTGGGTATGGGACATTGTCCTGGAGTATGGAACTTGTCCTGTGGGTATGGGACATTGTTCTGGAGGTATGGACATTGCGCCCACCCCACCTGAACAGGTATGAAACTTTGTCCTGGGGTTATGGGACCTTGTCCTTATGTGTATGGGAGTTTGTCCTGGGTATGGGACATTGTTATGGGGATATGGGACATTGCTCCTGGAGGTATGGGAATTGTCCTCGAGGTATGGGACATTGTCCTGGGGTATGGACATTGTCCTGGGGCATAGGACATTGTCCTGGACCGGTTATGGGACATCGTCTGGAGGATATGGGACATCGTCCTGGAAGGTAGGGGACATTGTCGGAGGTAGGGACCATTGTCCTGGAGGTATGGAACATTGTCTGGGGTAGGGACATTGTCTGGGGTATGGGATATTCTCGTGGATCACCGTAGGGAACATTGTCCTGGGGTATGGGACACTTGAATGGGTAGGGCCATGCCATGGGCTATGGGACATTGTCCTGGGGTAGGAATTTGTCCTGGGGTATATATAAATTGTCCTGGTTGGGGGACTTTTGCCTGGGGTATGGGACATTGTCATGGGGAATGGGTCATTGTCCTGGGTATTGGACATTGTCTGGGGATATGGGACGTTGTATTGGGGATATGAAACATTGTCCTGGGATTATGGGGGACATTGCTTCCCGGATGGTATGGGAAATTTTTGGAGGTATGGGACATTGTTCCTGGGGTATGGGAATTGTCCTGAAGTTATGGACATTGGTCATGGAATATGAGGACATTGTAATGTAGGGTTATTGGACATTGTCCTGGCGGTATGGACAGTGTACCGGGAGGGGACTATGGGACAGTCCTGGAGGAGGTATTGGACATTGTCCTGGAGGCTTGGGACATTGTATGGGGTATGGGGACATTTCCTGGAGTATGGGAACATTGTTCCTGGGGATATTGGCACATTGTTTTCTGGAGACGGTATGGGAACATTCGGCCTGGACGGTAGTAGAAAATTGTCCGGGGTATGGACAGTGTTCTGTGTTATGGGCATTGTTGGGGTATGGGAATTGTCCTGGGGGTATAGGACATCGTCCTGGAGGTCTGGGACAGTGTCCGAGGGGTTCTGGCCATTGTTCTGGGGGATGGGGACATTGCCTGGGGTAGCGGACATTGTCCTGGAGGTATGGGACATCGGCCTGGTAGGGGTATGGGACATCGTCAGGAGTATTGGACATTGTCCTGGAGGTATGGAACAATGTTCTGGGGTATGGGGCATTTGTCTTGGGGTATGGATATTCCTGGGGTAGGGACATTGTCCTGGGGTATGGGACAATTGCCGGGGGATTATATGGCACATTGTTCTGGAGGTATGGGACATTCGCCTGGAGGTATAGAAAAATTGTCCTGGGTATGGGAATTTGTTCTGTGTATGGGAACATTGTCCTGGGGTATGGGACATTGTTCTGGGGATATGGGACAATTGTCCTGGAGGTATGGACATTGTCCTGGGGTAGGTGACATTGTCCTGGGGTATGGAATTGTCCTGGGGATATGGGACATTGTCCTGGAGGTATGGGACACCGTCCTGGAGGTATGGGACCATTGTCCTGGGTAGGGGCCATTGTCCTGGAGGTATGGAACTGTTCTGGGGTTGGGCATTGTCCTGGCGGTTATGGGATATTCTCCTGGAGTTGGGACATTTGTCTGTAGGTATGGGCCAATTGGCCTGGGGTATGGACATTGTCCGGGGATGGACATTGTCCTGGGTATAAGACATTGTCCTGGGTATGGGACCTTGTTGTACTGGGGTTTGGACATTGTCCTGGGGAGGAAGGGGGTCATTGTCCTGGGGTTATTTGGAAAGTGTCCTGGGTGTGGGACATGGTCTTGGGGATATGAAACATTGTCCTGGGGATATGGGACAATTGTCCTGGAGGTATGGGCATTGTCTTGGAAGGTATGGGACATTGTTGGGGTATGGGACATGGCCTGAAGTATGGAACATTGGCCTGGAAGTATGACATTGTTGGAGGTATGGGACATGTCCTGGAGGTATGGGACATTGTCCCGGGGATTGGGACATTGGATCCTGGAGGTATGGGACATTGTCTGGAGGGTATGGGACCTTGTCTGGGGTATGGGAAACATTGTCCTGGAGTATGGGACAATTTGTCTGGGATATGTGACATTGGTATGGAGGTTGGGACATTGTCCTGGAGGTATGGGACCATGTCCTGACGGATTGGACATTGTCTTGGGTATGAGACAATGACCATATTAACTTGAATATTTTTTACATGTTTATATTGTTATTGCTGACTCAGAATACATTTCAGGTTGAGCATGTAAACCAAACTGAATTGTGCATTCAGAAATGATTCGCGAACCATCACATACATCGGACGACCTATTTGGACCAACCGTCCTGTTCTTTTACCAAAGCTGTCAATATCGGGCTAGGAAGTCGAAAGAATACGACTTAAACGAGGGGGCCGGACACGATCGGCTGGATTTGGAATGTGGGATTTTTAAACGGTTTAATTTAGGGAAAATTCTTGCGTGCATTTATATGGCAAATATGACGGAATAAAAGTGAATATGAGCGCTCGCGTCTCAGGTTCTACGGCATAATATTAGTCAACTAAATCTCTCTATATCGAAGATTTGTCAACTTATTCACCGCATGGTCTTGGTTAACCACTGTTTGTTAATTTGATTTATACTATTATCATCAGCAAAACTCTCATTTTTTTTAACTATTCACCAAAATTCTGTGTGTTTTGTGAATTTTGATTATATCCTAAAAACCGAAGAAAACATACTTGTGAAGATTTTAATAATGCCACCTTTTCTAAACGTGGAAGATGACCACAAACATTTTCGACAAAATTAATTTTACACCCAATAGGCATATAACATACGCTTCTTTTTCCCCATTCTGATTTTTCTTCTGCTTTTTTTTACAATTAGATTCGCACTATCACCTGTAAAACAAGGAAGAGTTTTGTTTTGGGTAAATTTGGGTGTTTTCGTTTTCAACCAGTTATTTTGTATCTAAGACTGTCAAAACTGTTTGGGTCACTTTCTTATTGTTATTACTATTAATATTTAATTTTGAAACCCTTATGTTTAAACATCTGAACAATATTATTTTAAATCATTTGTGCAACGACCACGTCTTCTACATCACATCCGGAATCATCCTGATGTCCTTGTTTTTTGTCGTTTTTTGTTTTTACTCAATTTCTGTTTTCTCTAAGTTTTTTTTTTTCTTACGGAGGAATTGTTATAAAGTCTTGTTGGTTCCGCAGTTTTAAAAATCGCAAAGAGGATTTCTGTCTACTTGTGTTTGCTAATTGTTGTTTCCATCTTGTTTTTGGTTTTTTTTTCTGAACTAGTTCCCATTCTTATATCTTTTCCTTGTATGATTGATTTTTTGCAAATTTAAGCTGATTTCCACTCATTCCATTCCACTCATATGTTTTGTAAACGATTACGTTTCACTATGTTTGAATCTCTGTGTTCTACAGTCCACTCTGTGGTTTAAACATACCTCTTATTTTTCAGAAAACGCCGTTTAATATTGTGTGTATTTAAATTGAAGCCGACCTCAATTTGAAGGCAGACAAAACACAAAGCATATTGTTATTTGCACATGACATACACAATTTTACAATTTGTTTGCAGGAGCACCATAGTCCCCTATGTATGTTCGGGCGCATGAACAATAAAATGTAAAAACTAAATTGTGGAATTCGAAGGTAGAAAGAGACATCACCAATTAAAAAAAGGGATCCATTGAACACAAACGCGGCGCGCCACGCCCCCCCCCCCCACACAACACACAACCATCATCGTGATCCACTAGTTTTTCATTGTTGTTCATAACTTTAAAGGTCCATGGCTAATAACCTCTCCCGAGGACCCTATATTTTACCGGAAGTGGTTCAAATGTTCATGTCAGAAGAAACTATCTTTTCTCATTTACCCTGTGAACTCGTAGGGCTGAAGGATGTTTTGGTTTGGATTGAGCAAAAACGTACCCTATTTTGGTCGACCAATAGTATCTTACACGTATTTAATGGACGTTGAACAGTTTTAGTCCTCCCATACCAAAACAGATTTGAATATCAGCGGGGGAACTTAGAATCGGGTTTTGGCGTGCAATGTCATTCATCATAAAAGAACCATATATATTTCGGTTTTGTTTCGACCGTCCCCCTTTTCATCTTGGTTCATAAATAAAAGATGTACTTTGAAAAGCTTCCTTGTTCGTAACCCTAATAAAACACCGTGATTTAGTTTTACAATGTTTTACTATACATGTCAATAGCCTAAATAGGTCTAAATAACTTGGATAAAAGTGCCAAGCAACACAAAACCTTAAAGAGACATGAGGATAATTTCCAGATAGAAGAGGCTCGCCCCAATTTTTCTCGAACACCCGTTTGTTTTTTTACATAGTTGGAATGGCTTTTACCAATGTATTAGATGATCACACACACCTGAAGTGAATAAACCAAATACGAGGACGCCGTCTGTGATGTAATAAGATTGATTATTTAGTGTTTTCCGTCGTGCACGACAGAAAGTCAAAGCATGGGTTTATATAGGGACGATTACGGTAGCATGCAAGTTTCAAAACAAGGGTTTGCGGTTTTCTTTTGCACCTGGGTCATTCCATAAATCTTCGGTAAACGTTCTCGTAGATGTCTACCACCGATCCAGTTGAAATTTGAGAGAATTGTATCCTAAACCTCTTCCTAAACTCTCCTCCTGTCACTTTAAGCTCGAGGGAACTTATAATAATTGAAGTCTCCTATCAAAAAAGCAAAAATAAAAGAATTTTATTCTATTTCGTCAAGGTGAAAAAAATATAAGAATTGGAGATATACCAGACCAGGCATATCAGCAAGAAATAAATAAAAAATAACCCTTCAAGCAATATACTTACAATACTGCTGGTAACGTTATTATAGTACAGAAATGAATTCCAATAAGTAAGACATGTCGATTTATAAAGCAAATAATACACTTGAAAGAAGAATAAACACTTGAGTCAATCGCTCTTCCCTTGACGGCAATACGCGACGTCCATAAGACACTGGTGATTTCGTGCCAGGGCAGTCACGTACAGGGTCAGACGTCTAGCTCATTCGCAGGTCAGCGCCCCGGTGGAAGAGGTGGGGGACAATGGGGTGACGGATAGTAGCGGGTAGCCTCGAGCTCTCTAACAGGACAATTTTCCATAACAAAGTTAACTTCTTGTCGTTAACTTTCGATACTATTTTCCTTCTCATGAAGAGCACTTTACCGCCCATACACCTGTGTCCATGAAATTGAGTGCGCGTGTGACTGAGTGTCCCCTACCACCCATCCTAGCTATTGTGTCTCCATTGACAATGATTGAGTGCTTGTACGTATCATTTGTTTCAGCACTTATCCAAATGGCCTTGTCTACAAGGACACCGTGTATTCCGTAGATGTTGGCATGGTAGCTATGACCCTCTCTCATGGGGGACACTCAGTTTCTTTACACTGACCTGACGCGCTGCTATATAATCAGGGCTTTTTTTTTTTTAATACAAGGAAAGATACGGAAAACTCCTAGTAAAGGGGCCGAGTACTAATATTTTTCCTGTAACACAAAAGAACAGTCCGAAAGTGATGACTTAGGGTTAGATCGAGTTCGCCAACCTTAAAGTTAGGATAACACAAGCAGAAAGATGCTTGCACTTTATTAACAAACAACCCTCAAGATGACTTACCTTGGACTGAATGAGTGGCAAGGATGTCGGAATTTGCATGCAACCTGTTTTTTATGTGAGCCGGATGACATTACTATTTTATATGGTTCAATAATTGCTTTGTACTCATACTTACACACTGGAATCAAGAACAAAAGCTGGTCTTTTGAACAGCATGTTTCCATCGAGTGATGTTAATATTCCATCAAGTTAATCTATAAAACATATGGCATTACATAAATCTGACAGAAAAATCCTGAAGAAAAATATACTCTTATTCTCTAATTTTTCTTTACAGCACATGTATATAGTTCTCACTGTATTGAAATAACAAGATAGTTACTTTTATTCGTTAGAAAATTCTAATATTACAAAGAAAAAAGAAACACTAAAATATTATAATACATAATTTATTATTTAAAACTCTCAACACTAATTTCGAAATTAATTAATAATTAAATTAGATTAATTTCAAAAGAAAAAAAAGTAAAAAGGACTTCTTTCTCAAGGTAAATGACCGCTCATGTTTCGATTTCATATGAATATTTTGTCTCCTCACATGGAAGCATATCCCAAAAACATCTGATTACAAATTTTAAGTTACAAATTTATAAAAAAAGAAAAATTAAAAAAAAAAAAAAAGGCAAAGAAGGAGGGGGTAGCAGTAGCTATCCGCGGAATCAGGCTATTCACACTTTGTAATGACTATCTGGATAAGTTGATAGTTATCATACAATGATGGCGTTAGAACTCACAGCCCTTTCAGTCATGTTCATAATAGAAGTAAGGCCCAAACGACATAACATTATTTAGCTTGCGTGCAAGACCACGTGACATTTTCGTGGATGTCGTGTTGGGTGTAAACTTTTAAAACCATAGACTATGTCGTAACAAAGCTAATTGGTTAAGGGGCATCATAAGTACTTAAAATCTCAATTATGCTGATTTTTGAAAATTAACAAAAGGAAAAAAAATTCTGTTATTTAAGGTGGATTCTGGTAACACTCAGATGTGAACGATGTTTGGGTGCCATTTGTGTCATTTTATGAGAAGCATGGAAGCATATCCCAAATATTAATTAGAAATTTTAAGTTACAGTCGGTCAGGCGGTTGTGATAGTAGAAGCAAACATGTGTACTAAAGTGTGTACTAGAGTGTGTGCGAATCAATGTGGTAGACCACATTTGGAGACGTTTTTTATAGCATCAAAAGAAAAACTCTTTGGGCCTTAAATTTCACTTGAGTAATGAAAAAATTGGAGTGGGACATTTTTTTTTCTGATAACAAATACTTTTTGTAAAAATGGGGCGCGATTAGTTTCGATCGAATCACCCCTTTAATAGTTTCTATTCTAAAAATAGAAGAAGAACGGAAAAAAAAAATGTACAACACACTCGCCAGACTAATCAGGAGATAGCAACAGTCTAAAGGTCCATTCATACGTCCACTGCAATGCCGTGCAGTGCTACTGCACTGCCGATCTATCGATCACTTTCTGATGCAACTTGATGCAACCCACTTCAATGCAAGTTAAAACGAATTTAACTTTGTTGCAGTACTGCATTGCAGTATCTTGGGCAGTGACTGCTATTCGGGCAATGCAACTCACTGCACTGCAATGCAGTGGAAGTATGAACGGACCTTAATGGTTTTTATAGTACTTTTTATCCGTCGCCGAAAACACTAAACTAATGATTAAACGGCTTCGATTTGTAGGGCCATCGTTTGCGCTCAATTCATTGAAAATTAAGACAATTATTTTGTGTTTTGACACACAAAAATAGCAAAAGAAACAACTTTGGTGTCAATATATGAAAACGTTTACCAAAACCTATATGGTAGAACAGTGGCGTATCGGCCCTGCCCGCTCTGAGAGGGCAAATTTCCCAGTCTTGGGAAATTTTCCCTCTTAGGGGGTTAAGAGGCCAATTTTTCCCGGTCAGAGGGCTAAAAAACGGCTGATTTAGCATGATTTTTTTTTTTTTTTTTTTTTTTGCCCCCCCCCCCCCGCCTGTTACGCCACTGTGGTAGAAGACTAACGTGCACGTGATCTTTTAAGCGGGGCACAAGAATGATGAAAGGTAAATAAACGTTTAAAGCAAGTGCTGACCTAAATGTAGGCTTTAATAATAACGTGATTCTTTGTGAACGGATCTTTTCCCAGTCTGGCAAACCAACCTGTGGGGCACGTGCAAAACCACTGTGGATGAAAATGTAAAAGTAAAAAATATGTACAGGGGTCACAATTGAAAGTGTTAAATCTATTTCAACAGATATGCCAATTTATACGGCTACTCTTTAGGTTTTCAAAAAATTAGTTTGACCTATCAAATATCTATAGTTTTAGTATAATTATAATAGGCACATAACAGTTCAAGGTCGTCTTGGGGTATAATTTACAGATTTGTCAGATGATGTTCAAACTAGCTGTAAATTGTTCAATAGATAAGAAAACAGATTTTTAGTTCACAGTTCAATACGAAAATTAAAGAGTTATGGCTAGTGATTTCGCATAGACCTATTTATACAACAAAATATTTTTATTTCTGTACAATTAGACAAAGAATTTGGAACCTTTTTATAGAGGATAATCTCAAATTTATCTCCCTTGTGACCTTGAGCTTATTTTGACTAGTGCCAGTTTTGATAAATTAACCACAACCTTACCTGCAGATTTGGGCGTTTTTGTTTAATTAATAAATAGTGAATCGGCGATGAACGATAGGAGTCCGCTACCTTTTATCACACAAAAAAAGTGCGGTTAATGTTTTTTTAAAGTGCTCACAGAAATGTCGGAAGTATTGTAAATTTAAACTAGTTTTTCGCGCCGTTAAAAAGCGATCGGTTTAGCTTGAAATTTAAGGCGCAATGGGTTTGTCTGCCCGTTTGGAGCACATTACAAAATGTGTTCTCGACATTAAAAGTTCGCAATGCCAAAGACCAAGGACCAGACCAATTACTATCACGCCTATGGCAGAGCTCCGCCTGTGGCGGTCTTACACGTAAGGAATGGGTCACCTGAAACAGGATTCGCAGGAGTCGGTTCGTTTTTCAAAAGCCAATATGCACTGACGGGGGGCTGCGACCCATCTCCAGTCTGCCAATTGGCTCTCCATTACAGACTGCGGATCACATTCTCAATGAGTGGCCTGCCTTCTCGGGCCCCGGATCGGTCTGGCAGTAGGCTGGCGCCACCAACTGCCAAATGAATTAGTTAGCCGCTTGCCTCACACGCAAGAAGAAGTAATCAATGCAAAATAGGGCCGATTGAAAGTTGCCCCTACCCGATTACAATCGCCAGCTACGTAATTTAAAATGTCATTTGAATCCGATATATCATTTAACGTGAGCAGTAATGTGTATTACAACAGCAATAAGTTACTATACGAAATTTTCCATAACCGATCTAATAAGTCATATTAATTGCTCATAATAATTATTGAATGCTACGCGAGCCCGTAAGGGGCCATGGAAAATTATTTTTTATCTCGTTGAACGAGATACATCTCCTTTGACCGAGTTACTATTCTCGTTTTGAAGAGTTACTATCTCGTTTGTACGAGTTACTGTATCGTTTGAACGCGATACTATTCTCGTTTGACGAGACTATCTCGTTCTTGTACGAGTTGACTATCTCGTTTGAAAGAGATACTATCTCGTTTTGACGAGATACTATCTCGTTTGACCGACTTACTATCTCGTATTGAACGAGTACGAGCTCGTTGAATGAGATACTATCTCGTTTTTGTACGAGTTACTATCTCGTTTGACCGACTTACTATCTCGTTGGTAACGAGATAATATCTACGTTGAACGAGTTCTATCTCGGTTTGTACGAGTTATTTCTCGTTGTACGAGTTATGATCTCGTTTGAATGAGATGCTATCTTGTTTGCACGAGTTACTATGCGTTTGTAGAGTATTATCTTCGTTGAAAGAGATATTATCTCGTATTGAACGAGATACTATCAGTTGTGAACGAGTTTACAATTCGTTTGCAACGAGAGGGTTTTTTTTTTGGGGTGGGGGGGGGGGGGGGGGGGGGTGGGGGGGGGGGGGGGTGGGGGGGTTTTGGGGGGGGGGGGGGGGGGGGGGGGGGGGGGGGGGGGGGGGGGGGGGTTGTTTTTTTTTGGGGGGGGGGGGGGGGGGGGGGGGGGGGGTTTTTTTGTTACTATCTCGTTTGTACGAGTTACTATCTCCTTTGTAAGGTTATTCTCGTTTGTACAAGATAATATCTCGTTTTGAACGCGAGATACTATCTCGTTTTTGTACGAGTTATATCTCGTTTGAACTAGATATTATCTCGTTGACGAGAGATACTATCTCGTTTGACCGAGATACTATCTCGATTGAACGATGTTACTATCTCGTTTGCACGCGTTACTATCTCGTTGAACGAGTACTATTCGTTGGAACCGAGATACTATCTCGTTTGTACGAGTTACTACCTCGTTTGTACGAGTATTAATATCGTTTGAACGAGATAATTATCTCGTTTGTACGAGTTATTATATCGTGAACTAGATATTATCTCGTCTTTGTGAACGAGAAACTATCTCGTTTGAACGGATACTATCTCGAGGAAAGGATACTAGATCGTTGGAACGAGATTTTACTATCTCGTTTGAATGAGTACATCTCGTTGTACGAATACTATACTAACTCGTACAAACGAGATAAGAACGCGTTCAAACGAGATAGTTAACTCGTTCAAACGAGATACTATGTCGTACAAACGAGATAGTATCTGTACAAACGAGATAGTATATTCATACAAACGAGTTAATAATTCGTTAACACGAGATAGTAACTCGTAAAACGGACAGAAAACTCGTTCAACGAGATAGTATCTGGTACAAACGAGATAGTAACTAGTTCAAACGAGATAGTAATCTCGTTCAACGAGATAGTAACTCGTACAAACGAGATAGTATATCGTTCAAACGAATAGTAACTCGTTCCAACGAGATAGGAACTCGTTCAAACGAGATGATAGTATCTCGTTCACCGAGATAGTATCCGTATCAAACGAGAAAATAACTCGTACAAACGAGTTAAAAACTCGTACAAAAAAGATAGTATCTCCTTCAAACGAGGATAATAACTCGTACACACGAGACAGAAACTGTACAACCGACGATGGATAACACTCGTTAAAACGAGATATTATCTCGTACAAACGAGGATAGTAACTCGTACAACGAGATAGTAACGGTACAAAACGAGATAGATACTCGGTCAAGCGATGATAGTACTCGTTCAAAACGAGCTAGGATCTCGTTCGAACGAGATAGTATCTCGTTCGAACGAGATAGTAACTCGCGTACAAAACGAGAATAGTATCTCAGTTCAATTTCAAAAACGAGATAGTATCTCGTCAAAACGAGATTTATCTCGTTCAAACGAGATAGTATCTCGTTCAAACGAGATAGTATCCCGTTCAAACGGATAGTAACTCGTACAACGAGATAGTAACTCGTTCAAACCAGATAGTAACTCGTACAACGAGATAGTAACTCGTTTCACACGAGATGTACTCTTTCAAATGAGATGAGTATCTCGTTCAAACGAGATAAAAAAATACTTTTCCATTACCCCTTACGGGCTCCGTATAATGGATGATTCAGCCAAAATTTTTGCAGATGTAATAGAAAGTAAAAGCATCCAATGAGATCAAAAGCTCAGGTTTGGGGATGGTGTAGTGGTGGAGTAAAGGCTGAGAATGCTCGGTAACCCCTTTAATTTTGCTTCTTGTTTGGATGACGCATATCTTTTGCCCCTCATATCGAATTGGGAGTGCAATTAAATGCAACTAATATTATTAGTCTGCTTAAGCCATACCAACAAAAACATGTCTACAATTATTTTGACGACAAGCTCTATATACCCTTGTGCCTTAACATTTTGGGACACACTGTAGAACATCTTCTAAACGCTTTGTTGATGTATTCAGGGTTTTAACAATTGCTTAATTAAAAACTAACTATATGTGATCCGGCGAGCAATTGTTCTAACATTTGATGCAGGACCTTGGAAAATGTTAATAAGTTTTTGTGGTTGTGTACTCTGCCACTTGAACAGACGCTTGACAAATTATCGTTGGAATTACCGATACTTTGTTTGCTCACGTACACACAATAGTCCAGTCAAAATAGGATTTGACCCAACAACAAATGCAAACAGAATAACGCTTTTGTTCATTTAACTTGGAATAAGCTAACAAAACAACCTATCAAAAGTTTACCAAACTCAGAGTAGTGGAACAGCGCCTAATTTGAATCAATTCAAAATGGCCGCCATTAAAACAATTTGATTATATCTTGGGATCTAAGATTGGTAGAAACTTCAGGTTGCGTACCTATAACTATGTTTTGGGGGTCAAGGGACTTAGGTATTAACAGTACCTGTATATAATTGGGGTCATTCTTCTGACAAATTGCATAATTCAAAGGGGCGGACATGTTGAAAACCATTTGGATATAATCTTGGGCATCTTGGAAACTGGACCAAAGCTTCATTTCCTGGGTCTTAAAACCCATATTATTGGAGGTCCAAGAATTACATTTTAACGGTATTTGTAATGTTGTGTCCCTTTCCTCTGTCTAATTTGCATAATTCAAAATGGCAGCCATGCACTTAAAAACCTTTCAATGTCAAATATCAGTATGTAGCAGTTGGAGAGGCCCTATTTGCGATTTGTTTATACCCATTTGGCAGTTCAATGAGCAAACCAATCAATTATTAGCAACAATTAAGGATTTGGTCAAATCATCATCATTTGCATAAATAGAAATGGTTGCAGTTCCAACCACATGGAATATATCTCAAAGTCTGAAAATTTGCATAATGTGAAAGTTCACAAATTGGACAAATGGCATCGGGTCCTAAATCTCTTATCATATGGAATTTGAATTTTAGGTACCGTATTGGCCTTCAGTAATTTAATGATGACTCTTAGTTGGCATAAATCTGCCCTACACCAGTAGTGGGAATGTTTTGTCATCAATGTCTTCTTCAGTTTCTTCAAAGATCATGGATCATGGGCACCATCTGAAGCAGGTCTGAACACTGAATGATTACCCAGGCAACATAAGACAAAAATAAAATAAAAGGAACACGCTGACAAATTTGCCTTCGTACACCTGTAAACACTGCACATCCTAGGTACACTGAAGACCATTTTGCTCTGCAGGTACAATGCTGCTGTTGCAGGCTAGCGTTTTACATTTGCACCTTATTATCGTAAGGTTTTATGGGATGTCTCGTTGTCTAAATAAAAGGTGTGGAGTGCATTAAACGATTACCTACAGACGAAGTAGATTTCCTCCTTTTATACCTGAAAAATGTAATAGTTGCAAGTGGATGGATGGAAATATAGTCAGAACTTGAAAGAACAATCAAGTGGGGTCTATATGCAATTCTTGTTGATAAATATTAAGGGACAATTGTGTTTAGTGAATAATTTCAAAACGGCCCCTTGGCAACCTTGGGTCATGTATTATCCTATTGAGCCTGAACAAGGGATTTGTCTATAGGTCAAAAGGGGTTCAAATGGATATCGAATCTTTTGTATTATGGGTCTTCAAATGGTAAAAAGGCCTTATTGTAACTAAGAAATATTCCTCTTAATCATCTTGCACAAGATGTTTAGAAAAGTTAGTTTGCTATCGACACAGAGTACATGTTACGTTTAATGTATGACATAATGGGTTAAGGCCACATAACAATAGGGTCTGTTTTAAGTTGCAGCCATTTGAATGCAAGGTGACTTCGTAGATATAGCAAAACTATCATTTTCAAATCTTTGTGTACAAAAAGATTAAAATGCGGCTACTTTCAATTGCGCAGGATATTTATGAAAATTGTGACCTACAACTCATTAATTAACCATCGTACAGGCACGTCATCATTGAGTTTATTTCTTGGGGGCAGAAGGACGAATTGTGATATTTCATCATACTTTAGGCTGCATTGGGAAATTTAATCCTGAATGTGTGAACTCAATGTCTCAAATTGTTCAAAGGTCAACTAGGCATGTCTAATCGTTCAGTAATAAAATGCATTATAGTATTGGCAACATTGCAACCAATAATTAGGTCTTCACATGAGGACCGACTCTCGATATGTAATACAAATTTTGAGATAAAAGTGAGGACTATAAACATTCCCAAGTGTTTGTAAAGAGAGCGGTGTAAAAGCATCAAAAAAGATCTGATAGAAAATAAGTCCTTATTAACTGGTTTATTAAGATTGTTGTCAAACAACGATAATTGAGAGGGTCGGAAGAGATTATAATTTTAACCGTGTAAACTAATATAAAATGCATTAAATTAAATAGGATGTGAAACCATGAATGGTAGAGATTGTGCATTATTGCGGGTGGTGAATTCCTCTCTTAAGAAAGTATTCTCAATATGACAAAAGGCAATGGATTCATGGGTTGAAGAGAAATATAATTAAGCAAAAAAGTAGGGTAAGGTGATGTCAAACGCAGATAAACATTAAAAGTATATTTAGCACAGTTGAAAACGTCAGTAAAACAATTTCTCGCCTATTTTCAGATTTGCAGGGAAATACATTACATCTGTAGGCAATCAGTGAATACAATAGACTAAATGCAAATAACTAAGTTATGGACAGGTAGCTCTTGCCTGTGTCCCGAGATAACCAAATGAAAGTAAAAGCTTGAATAAATAACCCATTGGTATAAATTGCTCTGAGTGTTTAAATTCTTGATCCCAGAAAATATGTTCAAGAAACTCTCAGATATAAGTTTAGTGGTCAAAAAGTGGTTCCAAAATGGCTCCATTTGAATATACACCAGTTAAGAATCAAAAGAATAACCCAAAAGATATAATAATGAATTTAAAAACGGGAATTCCTTGATCTGGAAACAAACATGGGTATATAAACCAAAAACCTTTACCATTCTCAGATCCCAAGATGTAGTAGAAAACGTGGTTTCCAAAATGGCAGCCAGGTTGAAGTTATGTAATTAGGGAAGACAGGAAGAATAAATGAACAAATTGTAATAAAATAATATTACAATTTGCATTCCTTGACCCCTAAAAACATGGGTATAGACCACCCGAATAAGTCTGTACAAATATTAGATCCCAAATATAGGCAAAATCAGTTTGAATGCGGGACATTTGGGAAATTATGCAAAACTTAGACATTGTTACACTCGTCCGATTTTGTTAAACTTGTGATATGTTGTTTTGTAGGTTATTCCAAGTTAAATACAAGTTAAAGCGGGTTTCTGTTGCAATTTGTTCTGGGGTGTTGACAGCTCTATTTTTCATTATTTTACTGGACTACAAGGTGCTACGAACAAAAGTAAAAAAATTATATATAAAACACGTTTTAAGTTGATTCCATTCAACTGTCCGCAGATTCAGTCTATTTCCATAATAAATAAAATAATATTACGTGGTGCTACAGGGGTTTTCCTGCAATACTGTCAGCCGCCTGAATATCAGCTTTATATCGTTACAGATGGTAAGAGAATCTCAGAATAACACCTCTTAGCAACCAGGGAAGATAGGACTCCCACAATGAGGCGATTCGATCTTTTTTTTCATATTATTCCCTACTCGGCCGAACAATGATACGGTAGAGGCAAATTCCCCGCACCCACGCTGGATTTCGAAGAGGTAAATCAACCAATGCTTCAGATAGCAACTGGGTACTGACATCAGAGACAGCCTTCCAGAAGAAGCAGAAGTTTGGAGCAGTCTTCATAAACCTAACTGCGGCGTACGATACAGTCTGGCCCCGAGGTCTCTACCTCACTATCAAAATTCCTGATGCAAGATTGTCAAGTTCATTATGCTTCACAAAGACGATCTTTCGCATGGAGAACATCAAATGGGAACGCAGTAGAAAGAGCAAACTTCGGAAGGGTGTCCCACAATGTTCTGTCATGGCCCACCCAGTCTCTCAACCATCTACGTTAGATAGGCCAAAGGGGATTTGTTCGCAGTACTCCTTACGCAGACGACACGGACTTGGAACTAGCTGATTGCTTTGAGTCCGTAGAAACAGTGTTGCAGAAGACCTAATCACTTAAGCCAATCTTCCACCGAGGGCACTTGGAACTCAGCCAAAAAACAAGACCGCAGCTCTGTTTTCCACTTGCAAAAAACGGAACTAAAACATCACTCTAGATGCGAAGAAAACACTGTCACATGACCCAACCACCGAAGTAAGTACCTTGGACGTCACAATGGCCGCAGCTTACTTTCATCAACACCCATAGGAAACGAAGTCGCTGCTCGAGACGAAGTCTCGTGTCAATCTCCTTAGAATGCTCGCAGGAACTGGGTGGAGTGCGGGTGCTTTTGACACCTTGCATGCATCAACTGTTGACTTGGCATACTCCACACGTGAAAACGTTGCACCGGTTTGGAGTCACAGTGTACATTAACACAAGATTGAGGTCGTTCTGAATGATGTTTGGCAGTGGGACTTGTTGGTGGTTGCTTTTGGCGACGCTGGGGGATACCTTCAGTTCTGTCTGGCCCATAGCTCCTGCAAACTGGAGGAACCTTCAGACGATCAAGCCCGCCAAGAAATGTGATGAACTTGGTTAGCCTAATTCCCACCACCAAACACCTTTGAGGATCGGAGAATTGCACGGAATCGCTTTGCTACCCAAGCCAGGCACACTGACCAGTACAGATCCATATCGATCAACCTGGATCAATGACAGATGGTATGAGCCATGGTCATCCTCTACTTTGACCTAAAGCAGTTTGTGGCCCGCCCATCCTCAGGCAAGCCCAAAGGCTGTGACCTTGATAGCAAAGAACAAAGAAATTCCTTCACAAGATCGGATGGAAGTTCATCAAAATGCGATTGTGGAGAGCCACAAACCATTAGCCACATCTAGATGACTGTGAGGTCTTACAGATGGTTAAAGGAAGGATCTTCCACGGTGATTTTGGACTGCACGAAGAACCGAACATATCAATAGAAAGCTTGATATAAAGAAAAAACCCAGGAAAACATAGGTTGTATTTTCAAAACTATTGTTATGTAAGATATAATACACACTGAAAAGAGTATTTTCCTAGTATTTTCCCCTAAACGGTTTTCGTCGTGGTTTGGTAAAAAAATCTAAAAGAAGATCTGTAAAGTAATATCTCACTTGCAAAGAACAATGTTCATGACTATATACCAATTTCTATATGTATGCATGAGGCTCATTTTTTGCCAATTTTTAACAAAACTATGTTTCTTCCACACTGAAGAAAATTCTCAATTTGAGAAAAATTTCAATAAAACTTTTGCCAAAAAGATCCCTTATTACCAAATTAACCCAGAAGACCTTGCCCATAAATATTAAATGATCTAAAGAGCACAAGTTGTGACCAATCTAACAGGGTTCATCTGTACTAATTATCCCTTCAGTACTGCAACCTCTTCACTTTTTACCACTCGGTACTCGCTACTTTTGACCTCTCGGTGGTGATCGAAAAAATGAAATATTTTTGTCCGCCATATTGGGAAGGGCAAAAACCCGCCATCACTGCACTACTTTCAGGGCACTTGAAACATCAAATTTGAAATTTACTCAAAAAATAAGGGAAAGGAGGGTGTGCACACAAGGAATTCTGTTATTATCAAAACAGATCATAAGGGACAAATATGGCGAAATGTGAAATGTGAAATAATAAATAAATGTAGAAAATAAATAACAGAGAATGTTCTATAATAAGATAAATGCCGTATTTGATTTTAATAAATTTATAAAAAACATGCGGAATGAGTGAAAGGATGAATTAAGGAATGAATGTAGGAAGGAAGGAAAAGAATGGAAACAAATAAATTCAACTTGCCTTTATTATTCACAGGGTTAGGCAGGGACATTTGTTTCATAGCCGCAATATTGGTTTTTAACTAAAAAACAATTAAATTGTCCTAGATTCCTGATTTTTTTAAACCAAGGGGGGGAAATTTTGTCTGCATTTTTTTATTTATTAGAAATTGATATACCAATTATCTGTCATATAAGACATGTTAATTGCATGGCTTCCACATAGTTATCTTTGTCTGACCATGACTTTGTAATTATCTATATAATCATACTCATGGCGCCATGATTTTTTTCAGCCTGAATTTTAGTCAATTCCTAGTTTTTGGGTCGTAATTGTGTCTGAACATATAGAACCTAGTGGCGAATTTCCGGTTGTTCAATCGACGATATCCAAATTACGTGTGAGCCGGCTATCCAAGTATAGCGGTCAGTGCTTTTTACTTGCCAGTGTAGCCTTATTCAAGGTCGTGCAATAGCTCTTTTGGACGACTTCTGCACTCATTTGTATACGACCCCAAAAACAAAACGAGAGGTAGCGAAAGCTGAGTGAGCTGGTTAATACGGAGGCCGTGAGGGACACCAGATTCAGATGGCCCTCTCATCCAAACTACATTTTCGTTGGTCCAGATAATGACTGAAACCAAAACAAGAGCAGATTCTCTAATACAAAAAGTGTTAGCTAACTGCTGCAAGAGAATCTTGTGGTCAACATTATACAATGCAGCGGTTAGATTTAGGGGGTCTACGTTTTTCGTGCCAACCTTTGACTGCAATTTTCTTGACTTTACCAATATATCACTTTAGCATGTCGTATATCATATTGTAGCCCATGCTGAAACAAACCGACTGATAACTTGCATTTACACCAAACTTGGATAGAAGATGCATGACTATAGTGCGCAGAAAACGATGAAGCCGGATTTTTGATATGGTTGCCATGGCAACCAGGAGCTGATCAATCAGGGAACTTTATGCCATAATTCAAAATTGAATCCCAAATTCAAAAATCCGGCTTCATGCTTTCATAGCCATTTGGATACTTAATATCTGTGCCACATTTCATGTAGATACGATCTTTCGTTTTTGAGTTACGTTCGTTCCCATTTCATAAAATCCCGATTTTCGCCATTTGAAACGTAATCGAAAATAATAAAAATTACAAAAACTATTAATTTGACACAAATCCTGGAAATAGTTGTTCATTTATTTTAATATATATATTATTACATTTTTAGTGCATTTTGGTGCAAATAGGGGATGATCTTATGGGTTAAATTATTTTTTTAAATCATTGTCTTGAATATCACTGGGTGAGTGATAATAAAGAAATACATAAGAAATGCTGTCGAGCTAAAGAAATTCAAGTTGGTTTGATGAATAATTAATTTAATGTTTTAATGAATTAATTTTGAAAAAGCATGTAATATGTGATCATAATATTAAAAAAATTGCATTTGCTTAAAAATCACAGGGTGAGCACTTTTTTTTCATACAAAATAAATACACCGAACGTGCGAGACTTGCTTGCTTAAATCGGGTATTAAATTTGAACGGAATGTCCTATTTACCTCAAACAAAAAGCAAATGATATAATCTCAATTATGCTAGTAGATTCAATTTTTCCAATTTAAAAAACTAGACCCCCCCCCCCTAACATGACATCAAAAACAACTTTACAATCATCCATATCTCTCAGAACATACATTATGAAGAGCCGAAAGGGCAGTTTCCGTAGAATGATCAGCCCAATAAGCAGATTGGTATGGCTCAGATAAGGGTTTTGCATACACATAGTCAGGTATCTCTTTAGCAACTACTTTCTCAGTTAATTTACAAACAAAGGGCAAATTAGAGACCTGTTTCTGTTAAGATACTGCATAATTCCTGGTGACGCCAAACACGGTTGCGCATGGAGATAATGCTAGTCTTGACGTAGATGACTTATGACAGCAGTCTTGAAATTGCTGAATGATTCAATTTGTATGATTGAGTGTGGTAAATTGTTCCAGTCCACAACTGTCCTTGGAAAATAGCTAAATTTATCTTTGTCTTGTCTTTGTTGCTCACTTGATAAGCATCTGGGTGAGTGTGCCGCGATTGACGCCCTGCCTGGCCTTGTGAAGTACAGTTAACCTGGTAACTGTTCTCCTTTGCTGAAGAGTATCCCCAGTGAGACACCAGGTCACGCTGGCATGCTTTATTTTCTTTTTCACATGAAAACAATGGTGCAGCGCTGACCTCTCCAGTTGGTAGAAAACGTTTGAAACAAGTTCGTTTTTGGGGCTCGTAAATACGTTGTTTCATTTTACAAATATTGCAGAAATGTTGCTAAAAGTCTACTTCATACCTCAGATGGTATAATTATAATTATAATGATATTTTTGGGGTTGAAAAACAAGGATGAAAAGTGAAAAAATCGTGTTTAAATAATGCGTGGTCTTGACAAATCCAGGAGCCCCACATCATTTTAAAGTTGACCAAATCATAAAGGGACATCTTATCTGTAAAAAAACTGTATCTGTTTTGAGAAAGCGAAGACCACGGTTAGTTCATAGATTGCCAGTTTGAACATGAATTCCCCTATACTTTAACATGGCGAAAAACATCACTGATTTGCACTACAGACCTGTGTGGGGAATCAAACAAAGAGCAAGGACGCGTGTCTTTTGTGTTTGTGCAAATCCATGCCTTCTGACCTCGTACAACAATTTCTACGGTTATCAATTGTGTCACTGTGACCTCAGGACTGACTGATCCCAGTCTAGGTCCTTAACTATTTGAGTAATACTGACAGATTTGCTGTATGTGTTTGTAATAAACCGTGCAAACCGTTTTTGGACTTTTTCTATTTCCTGTATGAGTTCGTTTTGATAAGGATCCCAGACTGAGTTGGAGTACTCTAGAAGTGGTCTGACAAGACCAATGTAGGCTGTACTTTTTATGGGTTTGGAACAAGAGTAAAGATTGCGTCGTAAAAAAACCAGAGTACGGTTAGCTGATGATGTGATGTTGTTAATATGTGGTGTCCATGATAAGTTGTTTGAAATTGTAACACAAAGATAACTATGTTGTTTTGTTTCTTCAAGCACGTGACCTCCAAGGGTGTAATTAAATAGTTTGGGATTACGTCGTTGGTAAAGTCTCATGGTGAAACATTTTTTGACATTAAATAACATTTGCCAATCCTCCTGGCATTTTTGAAGTGTGTTTAAATCTTCTTGTAAAAGGGTGTGGTCGAGGTCGTTAATGATTTGATGGTACACAACACAATCATCGGCAAATAAACGGACTTGGGAATTGAGATTGTCAGGGAGGTCATTAATGTATGCTAAAAAGAGGAGGAGGTTAAGCACCGTGACCTGAGGGACGCCAGAAACGACATCTGCCCAGGCCGAGTGTTCTCCACCGACAACGACTCTCTAGGCTCGGTGCTTGAGAAAATTTTAAATCCAGATCAAATGGTTGTTATTGATGCAATAATATTAAAGTTTGAACAAAAGCCGGTTGTGGGGGACGGTGTCAAAGGTTTTTGAAAAATCCATAATGATCATGTCAGTTTGTGATTTATTGTTGAGGGAAAGGGCCATGGGTTCATCCGCGAAACTCAGTCGTAAATCTACGTGCATACTATGTCATGCCTGAGTGGATCAACTTATCCAAAGCACTGTGTAAATGGTATGAAAAGGTCTATTATGTAGGACATACGCATGAGTTAGTATATACGTAGGGTTACGCATGAGGTTCGCGAACGGACCCCTGGTCATTAATGGTGAGTATAGTTGGGATTCACATGAATGTTTGTTTCTAAAACCATGTTGTTAATCAGAGAGAATGGAATGATTATCAAAGTGGCCCATGATTTGGGAATGTATAATATGTTCCAAGGTTTTACTGCAAAGTGACGTAAGAGAAACGGGACGGTAATTACTGGGGTCTGTGCGGTCACCTTTTTTAAATATGGGGGGATATGTTAGCACGCAGCCAGGTAGACGGTATCTCGCCAGTGTCTAAGGATTTCTGAAAAATGATAGTAAGGGCCGGGGCTATTTCCTCAGCAGCAACCTTTAGAATTCTGGCTGGGATACCGGCAGGGCCAATGGCTTTGTGGGAATTAAGGTCAGAAAGCAACTTAATGACACCGTCAACAGAAATACGAAAGTCAGGAATGGAAGGGAATGGGCTTTGGGGTAAATAATGTAGGTTGTGTTTCTCCTGTGTGAATACTGATGAAAATTGTGTATTGAGGATATTGGCTTTAGCAGAATTGTTAGACTCAAGAATGCCACGGTTTCTAAGTGAAGGTATACCAATCGTGTCATTCTTTAGGCATTTCATGTATGCCCAAAAATTTTTGGACGATTCAGAACAAATGGAATTAATAAAATTCCTATAAGAAGATCTAGATTCTTTTTGAGTAATTCTATGCACATCATGAAAATGCCTAAGTGAATCATGATTGGGGCTCTTCTTGAAGGAATTAAACGCCTTACCTTCCTATTGATCCATGGAGTTGTGTGTATTCTATTCGTGTTACGAGTTGGAATGTGACTATCCATAACAGAATTAATTTTGTCCATAAAGGCTATCCACTGAACACTGAGAAGTGTCTCTGGTGGCTAATGAATCAGTGAACATTGTCAACTCAGATTTCATTGATTGAAAGTCGGCCTTTCTCCAGGTAAAAACCCGGCGAGGTTTCTGTTTGGCAATGAAAAGTTTGACATTGACCGTAATGATGGGAATACTGTCATGATCCGAATTGCCTGGGATCACAGAGGAACTCTCAACCAAGCTACTATTTATTGGTTAGAAAAATATCCAAAATATTGTTGATTCTGGTAGGTTGACGAACCATTTGCTCTAAGCTAAAATCAGCAAATAAATCCAAAAGATACCTAGACACAACACCATACTGAGGACTGGTGTTATGACGTCTCGTAGACGTCTAAGGTCAGAAATACCTTTCAAACACAAATAAATGAGCCTTGTGCACAAATGATCTAAATTATATATAATAAACAGTTTTAATGATCTTTACTTGATTTGGTTCAAGAATTTGGTATGTCCAAAACAAAATTAAAATATAATTACACATTTTATTATACTTATAAAGAGTTCCAGTATCCTATGTTGAAGGCATTGCAGTTCAACGATGATATGTCCTCACAGCGAAGACTCCAAAATGACAGTATGCAAAGTTCACATAATTTAACTCTTCAGGTAGTATATTCCATGGGATCTTCTCAGCCTGAAGATAACTTTTGCTCCAGCAGTTCAAGACGACAGGTTAAATTAAGTCCCCCGACGACATAATCCACAGTATATAAGGCCAAGATCTCACCAGATTTCTCTCTGTCACAAATTTGGAATACTATTTTGATTCCCAGAACTTTCGGCCTTCAAAGACGACAGTAGAATAATTAAAAAATTAAAAAAAGAAAAATATTAAAATATCTAAATCCTGGCACTGTGTGGAGCACACATCTACCAATATTGAGATAAAACCATGACAACCACACTGGTATAGCTGATTTCAACTGCTGTCAGAGAGTCCTTCCAGTGATAGTAGTTAACTACTTCACAGATAGATTTCCCCTTGCTAACAATAATCATTACATCATTCTTATGCATAAACAGTGGACCTTGCCACCATCAACTCAGAATGTCACACATCTAAATTACATCACTTATATATATAACTTTGTGGGGAATTCCCAGATCTTGCAATTGTTATTTTGACTCTTTATAAAGCATAACACGCTGAGTCAGTTCTAAGGTTAGCATTCTTGGGGAATCACCCACTTCCACTATTGTGCAATCTAAAACAGTGCACTTAGCAAAAACAACTAGGGGATTCCCCTTACTCTCTTTATAGTAAACAAAATACTTTCCTGTGAGACATCTTTTCTCAAAATAAAATTGAGAAACTATATTTTTAAAAGTTTAATCAGAAAAATGAGGCCATATAAAATCCTCCCCCTGAAAAAGAAAATTGAAGAAATGAAAATTTTCCAAAAATCTTGCTTTATACCTTTAACCATTTTGTGGTTAATTTTACATACCAGTTTACACAGTGGAAATTTTACACTTGTTATTATAAGGTTTTCTTGCCTTGCTGCCTTCAGTCCCTATTACATAAGTTGTAATATCAAATTTTGAAAAATTTAGGGAGGCTTTCCGGACAAGGCATCTGCCAAGGCATTATCTTTTCCTTTGATAGGTCTTATGTACAAGATTGTTTTCTGGTAGAGTTAAACTCCACTGACAAGTCTTTGGATTTCTGTTTTTCATCTTGTGGATGGAAGTCAACGGATTGTGATCCGTGTACACTTAGAACTGGGTGCATGTTGTACTCAGTACACTTCCAAAATTTGAGCAATGAACAGTAGCAATGCAAGGCATTCTTTCTCATTGTGAGTAGTTTTGATGTTTGTCAAAATTCGTAGAATAATAAACTACAGGAGATCTACATCATGTCATCTGCCTTGCTGAGAACTCCACCCACAAGCCTTTTTTTACATCACTGCATAACTTGCCAACTTGAATTGTTTCTGAAAGTCTGATGCAATCCAAACTGGCGCATTCATCAAAATAGATTTGATTTCTCAACCGCTTTTTGGCATTGCGTCTGACCAGACAAATTTTGCGTTTTTCTTCAGAAGGTTGGTCAGCGGACATGCAATTTCTGAGGAATTTGGTCAGTATTTTCTGTAATACCCGCACCATACCTAAAAATTCTCATGAGATCTCTTTGGCGTTATGTGGTGTGGGGAATTCTCAATTGCTTCAACTTTTGCAGTGATTGACCTAATTTGCCCGTGTCCTACAACATGCCCTAAGTATGTGACACTTGCATGGCAAAATTCACTTTTCACAAGATTCACAGTCAAACCTGCCTGAGAGTATTCTCAAATAACGATGGAGCGTCTCATGATGTTCTTCCAGGTTTCATGTACACAAGGAGATCATCGACCTATGCTTCACACTTTCTATGTATGACAACTACTGTTCACTAATCTTGAATGTTGCGGCAGAATTTTGAGACCAATGCCTTCTTTTGTATTGGTATAGGCCATCGGGCGTAAAAAAGGCTGAAATTTCTTTGGCACGGTCAATGAGGGAACTTGCCAATACCCTTCAACAAATCCAAATTTGTAACAAATTTGGCATTCCAACTCTATCTATGCAATCATCAATCCGTGGAATCGGATATGAGGCAGTTTTGGACAGAGGTTGACTTTTCGAAATCTGATGACAAAAACGGAATGAACCATCAGGTTTCGGAACCAGAATACATGGGGAGCTCCATCCACTATTGCTTTGCTCTAATATTCCATTGTCTAACATGTATTTCACCTCATTTCTGATATGTGGCAACTTGATTGGATTCATCCTATAAGGTGTTGCTTTACAGGCTCGGAGTCCCCTACATCTATGTCATGGGTTATGGACATGTGTCTCACTGGGTACATCAGGAAAAGTTTTCCCACTCATGAATTAACTTTCAATTCCCTTGTTGAGGCCTAATTCTGGTCTAAAGTGGCAAGTATGTCAGGAATTTTGCAATTTGGAAACCATAATCATTTTCTGTGGTTTAATGCTGTTTGCTAGGTTGACTCTGTGATGTCATCATTTGTAAATTCATTCACTAAACTCGGGATGACACCACACACGCTGGCTTAATTGCTCATCCTTTCATTATACTCTTTGAGCAATTTAGTGACATAATTGTTCGGACTTTTACGTCTACCTGGTGTTTTGATCACATAGCAAGGTCTCCCACTTTGTTCTAATCTCATATGGTCCAGACTACTGGCTTGCAAATGATGCCCTTTGTATTGGAAAAGTGCCAAAACCTTGTCACCCGGCCTGAATAATCTGCTCCTGGCACCTTTGGCATACCATGTTTTCATTTTTGCCTGCTTGTTTGAGCATGGTGTTTGGCAATTCTGTGGCTCTTTGGGAGCCTGTCTCTGAATTGAGACACATAGGCTAACAAATTCACATCAGAATTTCACACAACCATGCTCTTAGTAGTTTCAATGGTCACCTAACTGTGGACCAAACACAAACTCAAAATGGACTGAATCCTAATGACCTCTTGTACAGCTCCTGGTAGCAAATAAAGGGAAGATGAACTCCCTCATCCCAATCCCTCATCCAAAAGTCAAAAAACAATAGGTTTGATCATTGTTTCAATGTTTGGTGGTACCTTTCTAGGGCCCTGGGATGCTGGGGTGTATGCTGAAGAACTGTCTGGAAATTCCCAACTGGTCCATAACGTTGTTGGAACAAATCATGACATGAAATTTGATCCTTGATCAGATGAATTGATTTTGGAGGCCTACTAAGGTGAAAAACTTTGTAGAGCTTTCACTATACTTTGTGCCCAAATATTTCTCAAGGGTATCGCCTCAGGGAATCGTGTGGAAGCGCACAGGATGGTCAGAAAATACTGATTTCATGACTTGTCTTGGAAGTGGTCCTACGCATCTATTACACACCCTACTAATGGCTCATCAAATGCTGGTAGTGGTGCAAGGGAGAGTAGGGAATTTTTGATTAGGCTTGCCCACCATTTGCCATGTGTGACAGTCTTACAATACTCAGACACGTACATCTTTTCTGAGTGTAGGCCACCAAAAATGACTCCTAATTCTGTCATGTGTCTTTTCTAACAACCTAAGTGTCCTGCCATGGGGACGATCGTGGGCTATGCTATCCCTCCATATGGTATCCCTTGGCCACTACAATTGGATGCACGACCTTCCATTCTAATTACAAGTGCATCAGGTGCCGCCAGTTTCTCATGAGGACACCATTTTGCTTGTAGAAACATACAGGGAATTTGCTCGGCTTCTGTTGCACAATGCCCTCTCACCTAAATTTCCTAGTGCTGGGTCGTTGTGTGTCATTTACCAGCTGTCAGGCTTAAAGGGTCTCCTTTTACAGTCCTAACTCTATCATGCTCAGCGGCTGGATTTTCATTGTTTACCAGCGTGTCACTTTGTTTGTTCAGGGGCGGATTTTCACTAACAGGGAATTTAGTCTCCCCTGAAGAGGGAAGATGACCTCCAAATTCCTCTAATTTGAGAAAAAGGTATCTCTAATTTGGGACCAAGTCATCATAACTCCTCCATATGGTGTGAGTGATTTGAATAATCACATGCTCACTGTTTGTCCTGTGAGGCTTTTAGGTCCTGACCTAGTACTGCACATGCTGGGGAAAATGTCTATTCCTCATCAAACTTATCCCACTGTACGGGCACCTGGGAAACTATGGGGATCGGGGAGTACTTTCCCCCCTACCAAATCATTCCCTAACAACATGGATACCCCTTTAAACTGGGAGTTCTTGTCTAACACCAATTGTGACGTTCGAAACAAGTCTGATTTCAAAAATTCATTTTGTGAAGAAGGGGACTAATATAATCCATACATATCACCTGAATCAATGCAATAGTTCATGTGGAACTCTCAATATCAAATGGAAGTAAATCTTCCAATATCATGGACTGTGCGAACGCACACCCCAGCCGACGCGACACAGCATGCCCCCCCCCCACTCGAATCCCACTTGCCCCCCCTTCGCTATACACATTCTTCCCCGTCCCCCATTCTTTCTTTGATTCCCACTACACCATCTTCTCTTTATTTACAACTCCAACACCTACCCGCCCCCCCCTCTCCACTTCACCTCCCTTTCATTCCATTATCCCTATCCCCTCTTCCTTACCTGTTCGGGCTGCCTTACCATGTGCACATGAATCCAACTCCCCCCCACCCCATCCAGGCCTCTCCATTGCAACCCATTACCCCCTTTTTCCCCTCCTGTCATACCCCCACCTTACATCTCCAGCCTCACCCTCCCTTTTCACCACGCGTCTCTGCTTCACTTCCCGCCAACCTTCTTTCCTCCATCATCCCCCATTTTTCCCTGGTGGTTTTCCCCTCTATGATTCTAATGGTTTGGATCTAAACTATCCACTGAAAGTGACACAAATCCCTCCAAAACAAAAGCTAAAAGTCATCCTACTTTTCTGTGTCATTTTCCTTTTGTGGGATTTATTGTTATCGAACAAAGAATGAACTTTTGACCTCAAAGCTAAGTAACTGCACAACCTAGTGGTTTTGACTACTGTTGGCTTTCCCATTTTTGGGGGATAGCCATGTATCTCCCAAACACATTGACCTTGATATGTCCTGGCTTCTTACAGTGTTGCATGTGAAACTGTGATTTGGGTCCCATCCCATGTTTTTGATTAGCACCTTATTGTCTTTACTCCTTTCATGGGAAACCTGACGGGGGATTTCCCTCTGAGTGCACCATGAGACGCTTGCTTAGAACCCGACCTTATTGTGTATTTTGACATAGTAAATACTTGGCTAGGCCTAATCGTATGACTTAATTTGTGGGGTCAATGCATAATGTCGGCCGTTACGGCTGCTTCACGCAAACTGTCCAATTTGTTTTCATCCAGATGGGTTTTGATATCTGGATATGTAGACAACTGTTTGAACTCGTAACTAAACATCAACTCCCTATTAGTCGAACCAAAAAATTTTGCCTGACTTCTTTTGAGAGTAGCCAGCGATCAAACATTTGTTCCTTTACACGGCAATTCAAACATGGGTCTGAGTCATCCTTTTTCTGGACAGATCTGAATTTTGTCTAATGCCTCTGGTACCAATTCAAATGCTTTGAGCACTGCCGCTTAACCTCATTCATAACACTAAATCTCTAATGACATGGCCGAATATATTTGTCGGGCTTTACCAATGAACGCTGACTGTAGTAACCAGTCCAGACGCTTGGGGCCATTTCAAGCTATTGGCATTTTCGCAAAGTGTAAGAAGTATTGTCTACTTCTTGTCTGAAATTTTGGACCAGGCGAATATTTTTCGCCGCATCAAAACCAGATTTCTTGGAAGAGTCTGATGAGATAGCCTGTTGTTTCAACTTTTCTAACTCAAACTGAGCTTCAAGCTCTTTGTTGCTATATGCATTTCCATTTCTTTTGTTTCATTTCATTTTTGAACTTTTCCTTTCTAATTCTTGTCTTTTTCAATTGCAATTCCCACCTCTTTTGTTGCATCTCTTTTTGTTTGCATTTGGCAATTTTCTTTTTCCAATTCAATTTCTTTCTTTCTGTCTTTTGAATTGCATTTCTAATTTTCATTCTCATTCCTTTGAATTTCAAGCTCTTTCAACTTGACGGCCGCACCAGTGCCCTGTAAGAATTTCTTCTATACTATTCCAAATATGAACTATCCAAAACATCTTCCTGGACAAATTTTTCAATGCCCACCCCCCACCCTCCTCAGCCCCACTCAACCGCCCAGGCCTTCCTCGCTCAAATTCATCCCTTCGCCCAATTTTTAATTTTCCATCATTCACACCCCCCCGCGTCTATCACCCCCATTCCTTCTCCCCTTACTCCTCCCCCTAACCCCACACCTTCCTATCCCCCTCTTTATTCACCCTTCCCCTTCATCCTAAGTCCCCCTTCCCACCTACTCAGCCTAGTTTTACTGCTCCACCCTCTTTCTCGGCACACCCCCCTCTCCGCGCACCCCCTTACTAATCATCTTGACCCTACTCCTCCCCCTCTACCTCGCCACCTCTCGTATTATCCCCCCACCTCTCTCTCCTCCGTTGTATTGGGTTTGTGGTATTGGTCTACCCTTTCGTTCTTGGTTTGGATCTCCTTCTCTCCCATATCTTGTTTTTCTTGTTGTTTTGTCCTTTTCTCTCTACTCCCCACCATGCTTCTTCCCCACTCCTCTTTCCATTCCTCCCCTCCATTTTCACACGATCCCTACTCGCACTTCCCCTTCGCCCCTTCGCCCTTCACACTCCCGCTCCCTCTTCCCCCTTACTTACCAGTCACCCCAGACCTCCGCCACTCCTCATCCTTTTTGACCATACCCTTCCTTCCTAACGTCACCCCTACCCTCTCCCCACCACATTCCCCCACTCTTCCACCAACTCTTCCTCGCGCCGACCCGTGTCTTAAACCATTCCCTCCAATACCCGTTCTCTATCTTCCCTCCATCCCTTCGCGCCCTCTGCCTTCAATCAAGCTTCAAAAATTGCCTCTATCTCCCACTTTCCACACTAATATTCTTTGAATCCTCTTCCCTCCATACCAACATCCTTCATTTTCCCCCCCCCCATCGCATTGAATGTCCTCCTCCACTCATGCTATTTCCCCCGGTCCAACCCTTGCTCGCCCCCCCCATACCGCCTCCCCAACCCTTCCTACCACTCACCCCACCCATCACCTTAGCCAAGCCTCCTCCTCCCCCCCTTCCTCTCTACGCTAACCCTACCCATTCACACCCTCTCTTGCACATCTCCTCCCACACGTCTCGTTAATTCCTCCTTTCTCCTTACCTCCTGTTTAATCCTAAATCACCCAACCCCAATCTCTTCTCCACCTTGACCATTTATTTTCCCCCCATTCTGACTCCGATAACCCACAGCACCATTATACCTCTCCTCCCTCGCCCCTCTCTCCCGCTTATCCTTTTCTTCTCTGTTGACCCACTCTCCCCCACTTTACACGCTGGTCGGCCACTCCCCCTCTCCTCTCCCCACCCCCCCTACCCCCCCCCTCATTGCCCCTCTTTGACCCCGCTCACATATATACCCTTTCCTCCCCCCACTACTAACCTCTCTTCCCGCACAGCCTTCACCCCGGAGTTATACTCCTCTTTTCTCTCCATGCCTCTTTCATCTCCCTTATCTTACCACAACCAATTTACCCTCCCCCCCCTCACCCAGCTGACTTCTCTTAGCCCGTAAATTTTCATATTTCCTCTTCATCCACTCTATTTCTATCTCCACCGGCCCCTAACCTCCACTAGCTCACCCTCTACTCTTTCCCTCTTCTCCTTCCTCCCCTCACCTTCCCGTATACTAACTCCCATTCTATGCCGTAAGTCCTTCACCAACCTTATCGATTTCCCCCCTTAATATCCCGTCCCATCATCGAATTATCAAATTATTTTGATCACTTGTTTCTCATAGCATGTTTGCCTCAAGTTCTAAATGCTTGGTAGGTTCATTAACTCAGGCTTCTTAGCTTTCATCAAACTTCCCCAAGTTATTTGCCCTAGAACACTTCTGGATCAAACTCCGTTGTGATTGTACTCTACAAACACAATATACTAACTTGAACCAAACTACATGGTAGTAAATGTAATACAACACAAAATTTTGTATGCTAAACTGTGCACAATGTTTACAATTATTCACAACTTTTAATGTCTAAATTCTGAACAATAAGGCTCAAATTTATCTCATTCAATTCCCGGACGAGACACCAATTCTGTTATGACGTCTCGTAGCGTCTAGGTCAGAAATACCTTTTCAAACACAAAAATAAAGAGCCTGTGCACAAATGATCTAAATTATATATAATAAACAGTTTTAATGATCTTTACTTGATTTGTTGTCAAGCATTTGGTATGTCCAAAACAACATTAAAATATAATTAACATTTTATATAACTTATAAAGAGTTCCCGTATCCTATGTTGAAGGCATTGCAGTTCACGATTGATGATGTCCTTCACAGCGAAGACTCAAAATGAAGTGGATGCAAAGTTCACATAATTTAACTCGTCAGGTAGTATATTCCATGCGGAATCTTCTCAGTCTGAAAGATAAAACTTTTGTCCAGCAGTTCAAGACGGACAAGGTTAAATAGTCCCTCGACGAATAATCCACAGTATATCGGCATGCCAAGATAATCACCACGATTTCTATCTGTCCACAATTTGGATTCCTATTTTGATTCCAGCACTTTCGGCTCCAAAGACGACAGTAGAATTAATTAAGCACTCTGCTCACATGGAATTCAAATATAATTTAAATCCTGGCACTGTGTGGAGGATAAATCTACAAATTGTAGAATAAACCAGTACAACCACCACTGTATTAGCTGATTGCAACTGCTGACAGAGAGTCTTCCAGTGATATTATTTAACTACTCACAGATAATTTCCCCTTTCTAAACCAATAATCATTACATCATTCTTATGGATAAACAGAACCTGCACCATCAAATCAGATTTCACAATCTAATTACATCACTTCATATATATAACTTGTGGGGGGAATTACCAGATCTGCAATGTTTTGTCGTTTAAAGCATCAACAAGCGAGTCAGTTCTCAGTTGCATTCTGGGGAATCCCCCACTTCCCCTATTGTGCAATTAAACCCGGTGCACTTAGCAAAACAACTAGGGAGTATCCCCTTTCTCTTTTATAGTAAACAAAATACTTCTGTGAGAAATCTTTCTCAAATAAAATGAGAAAATATATTTTAAAAGTTTAATCAGGAAAAATGGAGGCCATATAACACTGGGTTTGACTGAAAAAATCCCCCCCAAACCATACCTGACCCCTCCCCATCATTATAATTTGTTGAGGGAAGTACGGAGATGGTCGAGATGTTCAGTGGTGTTGCAAAATTGCTGAGATCTGCCTAAAAGGAGCCAAGTGTTATGTGTTGGCACCTTGGATTTGAATAACTGGCCCACATAGCCTCACAATTACTATCCAATCAGTGCGATGGGACCAAAAAGGTCATTCTGAAACCAAGACAGACCCCTCCCCCCTTTAGTCCCAAAATCACGATCCTTCCTGATTACCGAGTAATACGAGAAAAAAAAGTCAATTAGCTACTAATAAGGGACGCCGCGATCGGGGAGCAATTGGCAGCTCAGGAATCCGGGTTAGATTATCAATAAAAAAAATGATTAATTTTGGCCATGAAAATACGGATGGGCCGGGCCCAAAGCTGGAAGACGTCCGTCCTCGATCGGCGGATGCGCACCTAAGTACCGAGTCTTATCGAGGAGCTGCTGTTGTCAATGATAATATACATGTATATACATAATTATTTTTTGAGTTCTGTTTTTAGGTTTGTGTAATTTTGACTCGCTATGTATACAGAAATGAGGCATGGATTTGTTGATTTCACCAAAATTTACATTGTAAGACCAGATGAACATCACAACAAAGCCAGGACACCTTCTCAAATCAAGATGGTTGATAAATCATCCAGGCAGTTGGCAATGTTACTTGCCAAAAAAATCAATATATATCCGCATGGTCCCTTCGGTTATTTTGGGGGTGGTTCCTTCATATTCCTCATGTGAAACGTTACCGCCGGGTATATTCTAGCACTTCATCTTCGGTTTGAACATTTTAGTGTGGGTCACAACCGTAATAATGTCGAAGGTTTATATTTACAGATAACATAAACCAACACCACAAGACACTTCACGGTCTCCCAAATATAACTAGGATGATGCAATTCAATGACCGTGGAATGGTGGGATGAGCGATACGTTCCATGTGTTCATGTGGATTTTGTCTTATGAAAGGTAGTTAAATCCAAATTTGCTCGTGAAAGTGCGGGTGAATCTATGATTTGTGATAAATCAACAATAAGGAGTCAAAACTGAAAATGCTGGACTGCATTTAAGCACATTAGTAGCCCCATTTAAATAAAGCGGAGCAATTTTAAGATTTAACCTTTTAGTTAATGATTGGACCTAGACAATTGACACGTTGTGTCTATCTCTAACCCTAAACTGTAGTGTACAAACTATATAAGTCAATTTTACACCTGTCTAAAAACTGGTCATGTAAGTATCTCAAAACGTATTTTTTTAATCGTGATATATCAGATCCCGATGGTATTTTAATCTATAAAATTACATAGGCATTGGTTCTGTATTACAATTGCACTCGGAAGAAATGGAACACAGGCAAGGTGTAGCAAAACGCCGAAGTAATTCTTATTAAATCATGTGTTTGAGGTATTACTATTTTATTCTGTACAAAATACAAAATGGTCTTATCGCTTGGGCTGTTTGAATTATGCATTTTAGTGGCCATAATCAGAAACAGATGAAAAAATTGCATAATAAAAAAAGATAATGAGGGAAGGGGATGTTATATGTTTGAGATGGTTTCCATATGACCGCAGTACAATCTAACAATGATTTATGTGTTATTAACCCAAACAATCTTAAGTGAAAGAAAGTTCTGAAAAGATTCTAAAGTTGTTTCTATATGAATTCCAATGTAAAAAAAACCATAAAGGTTCCCCAATCATCATGTCGATACCAATATTAGTTTTTAAAGAGTTTTATGACAAGTTAGGGATCCTAACTACCGCACAAGTTATAGGATCAAAAGAACCTAATAAGGACAAAATGGAATTTTTAGTAATTAATCTCCGTACGGGACCACTACTACAAACACATCCATGGAGGGCTCATATTTTGGAAACTGCTGTTTCTTCCCTTTTCTATTCAATTTTTTGCTTGAAAAAATAACGTAGTAGCATTCTAAAGAGTTCTTCACTTTTAAGCTATTCATGCAAATTTAAAATATTTCGACTATTCGGGTGGGGTTGTATCACTGGCAAGTGTGCTTTAAATATATGTGTTATTCAATGTGTGAAACCTTTGAACCATTGAGGGTTCCATATAGAGAACAAAGGGTTCCAAGTTGAAATTTTTGCTAAGATTTTTAAAGATGTTAAAATAGAAAAGTTGGCGCAACCTATTTTTTTCAGATTAAGGTTCAGTTCAGCTCTCTCGCAACGAGATTTTATTTTTATCTATATTATTATTAATATAGTTTTTATATATGATTTTATATACATATATATATATTATATACATATATATATATACACACAAACCAAAAGGTTTACTTCAAAGAGTTTCTAACTTCGATTCACAGGCAGTAAAGTCTAAAATGGGATGGATTAGGTGACGTTCATCTTCACCAATTTAATCCTTCAAATTTGTTCAGGAGGTGGTTATTCTACCGCCTCTTCATCAACTAATTTGGGTGACGAGGCAAACTAAGTAAAGTTGCCTTACCAAGTGCGACAAAACATGGGGACCGCAGTGGGGCTGAACCAAACAAACTTTTGGTCATGAGTCGGCAGTATATCCCTGGACCAGATGGCAGTTCATATTCACAAGACCACAATACAAATAAAAATATAAAATCGTAGTGTCTAAAGACATTACGTTTACTACATGCATATATAAATATTTACAGAAGATTAATTGAATATCTCGTTAGTTGAGGTGTGACTGGCTGGATAATATTTTGATAGATTAGATGGTTAAGAATAATTTAAAAAATATGGGGGATGTTAGCGATTTCGCTCATCTACAAAATATGGAACATAATTATTGAAGACAATGTGGAATTCATCCTCAATATTTAATATATAATTACAAAAATTGACAGGTGTATTCGATCATATACCCACTTCAATTCAAAGTAGAACACCAAGCCTGGGTTTAATTAAATGAAAACTTATCAACGTAAAAACAGATATGCATATGATACTACTAAACTTGAGAATACAATTGCAGTTAGTTGTTACATAGCCCATGTATGAAGCCTTGAAAGGCAAAATTCGACAGAAAATGTATCTAAAGGAGAGGTGGTGGGTCCTTTGAAAGCTAGACTCGGACACGAATGTCATATATTATACGAAATAATATATATACCATTATAATAATATATCCCTAACGTCCCTATAAGAAATCTGACAATCACCGCAAAAAGTGTGAGGGGTAGCGGTATTTTGTTGTCGAGCTAGGAGCAATTTCCACTAACCCAAGGCAGGGTATGCTTCGTGACTTTTTGTAGGTAAGTGGGTTTTGAAGATTTAGGGACGTTATAGGGATAAAGTAGGTATGGATGTCTTCTTTCAGTGTCATCATCAGCCTTTTTTGGAGTACGTGCGTTCCCATTTCATAAACATCCACGATTTTCACCATTTGAAACGTAATCGAAAATATAAAATTAACAAAAAAAAATATTAATTTGGACACAAATCCTGCGAAAAAATTGTTCATTTATTTAAAAATGTAAATTATTACATGTTTTGAGTGCATTGTGTGCACTAAGGGAGGATCTTATGGCTCAAATTATTTTTTTAAAATAATGTCTTAAATAAGCACTGGGTTTGATAGTGATAACAAAAGAAATATAAGATTGCTGTCGAGCGGAAAATATTCGAGTGGTTGATGCCATAGTAATTATTAATGTTTTAATGATTTAATTTGGAAAAAAAAAAGCATGTTAAATGTGATCTAATAATAAAAAATATATTGACTTTAAAAATCACAGGGTGAGCACATTTTTGCATACAAATGTTATACAAAAATAACGAAACGTGCGGAGACTGCTTGCTAAACGGAATTTGATAACCTCAACAAAAAGCAAATGAAAGCTGAAAGTTACACTTCTCTACCATGCTGTAATCTCAATTATGCTAGTAGATCAATTGTTTCCAATTTCGGCATGGGTCCCTCGGGTATTTTTTGTTTTATCAGGTTACTCTACATTATTTTCAGTGAAACGTACCGACGCGAGATTCTACACTTCACCTTTGGGTTGAACTTTTTAGTTGGGTTATTTGGAGCAAGTCCGTGGAACAGAGGGCTATAATATTTTGCTAGGTTAGAATAATTTACAAAAATATGTTGGGGGTGGGATATAGGATTTCGCTTCATCATACAAAAATATGGACATAATTATTAAGACAATGTGGAATTCATCCTCAATATTTAATATTATAATTCAAAATGGAAGGTGTATTGATTTCATTCTACCCACTTCAATCAAAAGTAAAGAACACCAAGCCTGGTTTTAACCCTCGTTCATACCTGAGCCATTTTGTAACAAAACTCCCGAAGGGGGGGGGGGGTGGGGTGGTTGACCACCCCCTGGGATTTTCGTTAAGGAACACACGTCCTGTAAATTGGTACCAAAGGATAGCTTAGAGTTCTTCTTTCAATGGTACCCAAAAATAGTACGAAACATCCCCATTATGACGTCACCATGACGTCATATGTTGAGGAAAGTACGAAAAAAAAATTACTGAATATAGGGTGAAATTGATATTAGCAATTTTAGGACTCAAACACCCTATTATAGCTCTAAAATGATGTCATTATATAAAACTAGTCATTTCCCATAAAGTAGAGTCAAAAACCGCATGAAAATCTGTTTTTCCTAACCTTTTTGGGGAAAAATTTAATTTTCCACTGTGTGTGTCTATGGAAATGGCAGTTTTGCTGACATGCAAACTTTATGACGTCATTGTGACGTAATGCTAGGCATGTTGGTACTTATTTTGGTATCAATGGAAAGAGGAGGACCATATTTATCTATTGGTACCAAAATCAAGTGTCTGTGATGTTCCTGTGTTGTGTTAGGCATGTTGGTACTTCTCTTCCGGAGGGGGGTGGTTACCACCCCACCCCCCCATCGATCACTTTGGGATCACCCTGTATCTTACCTATACCCCGGTGGATGTTTGTTTTTGGATTAAAAGGAGCGGAACATGTCAATTGACAATTACATTAAATAATTTGGCACCAAAAAAGGGGGTTTTAGCAAGCCGGGGAAAAAACCTGAAGGGGGGGTGGTAACCACCCCCCCCCCTTCGGTAGACGAGGGTTAATAAATGAAAACTTATCAACGTAAAACAGATATGCATTTGATACTACTAACCTGAGAATACAACTGCAGTTAGTTGGTTACATTAGCCCATGTCTTAAGCCTTGAAAGGCAAATTCGACAGAAAATTTATCTATAAGAGAGGTGGTGTCCTTTGAAAGCTAGACCTCGGCACGAATGTCATAATATATACTAAATAATATATATACCATATAATAATATGTCCCTATAAGAAAATCTGACAATCACCGCAAAAAGTGAGGTAGCGGTATTTTTGTTGTCAGAGCTAGGAGCAATTTTCCACTAACCCAAGGCAGGGGTCTGCTTCGTGACTTTTTGTCAGGTAAGTGGGTTTTGAAGATTTAAGGGACGTTATAGGGATTAAAGTAGGTATGAGAGAGAGAGAGATTCCTCTGTAGTTCGCTGGATCATCACGTGAACCTTTTTTGAACACTGGTATAGTTAATACATAAATCCAAAATGTTTGTAAACTCTGGACCAAAATGGTCCCAAAATATTGTAATTGAATATACTACCAGTCTATTCAGAGATTCTGTTCCTTCCACATGCAGATATTTCAAGGCTGTGTAATCTTAATTCATTTGGTACAAAAATCCTGAAATCCGACAAGATGAAATGAAGGTTCCGATTTATTTCATCAGATTGTAGGGGGGGGGGGAAAAAAAATGTTATCAAGTCAGTTTCTTGATTGTTAATTGGAACATAAAAAAACAATGATAATATTGGATGTCTTCTTTCAGGTGATCATCATCAGCCTTTTTGTTGGACGAAAGCCTCAACATGGTTCCATGCTGGATTTCGGCCTACCCTTCCACGCTGGCCTAGTGCGGGTTGGAAGGGACCCTGGTACCTAGAGTAATGTGTGCAGGTAACAGACCCGGGATGGTACCCTACTCTTTTCGATAAGGTCTGCAACTTTTACGTGTTCAGGAATTACTCCCCTGATACACGGGACCAACAGCTTTACATGACTCTCCGAACCATGAGGCGCCGGACACCCATTGCATACATCTGCACATTTTACGCAATGGGTTGGAGCGAGGAGAAATTCCGCAATCACACTGCTGCGCAATTATGCAATTTCCGACCTTATAGGAACTACTTGAGTATGACCAAGAAACCCGACTCTCGCGGGGCTCGAACCAGGGCCGCTCGGTCGATCTTTTATACTCTGCCGACGACGGTTCAGCGCCTTAGACCGCTCGGCTACCTCGCCTTTCAGATGATACTGAACATAAAAATATCGGATTCGCCAATATCGGATTCACCGTTGACTCATCCGATATTGCCTCATCCGATATTTTCATATAGCTCATCTAATATATTCTGGTATCACCCTCAAGCCATCCAATATTATATCAAAAATTGTAGTCCATGTGAGGGAGAAATGTAAATCGGACCGTGATCGGGTCACCCACCTTTCAAATTGGCAAAATTTAACCTTTATTTAGAGTTTTAGACTTAAAAGTTTATATACATCCTTTCAATGATTTACAGATAAAATAATAGGAAGAAAACGTATTTCTAACGGACCGACCGACCCTTTAGTGGTGGTGACAAGCAAACATTTTTTTTTTTGCCTAAAGGGTATACCCTCAGAGAATGTAGCACCCCCTACGGAATATGTTGGTTCACATTTTATTTATCATTTAGGTGTAAACTCTTATTAAAATACACATTTTTGGGTGCATCAAAAAAAACAGCAAACGACAAATAATTATTTTTGCATGGAATTAGTTTTATACTAATGTGCATATTCATTAAGTAAATACTTTTCAAGTAAATAGAATTACTGTTTTCTATGCATACGGGCCAATTCTATAACACATAACCTTGGGCTTCCCTATACAACATAACTATTGGCTTACTGTATTTTGCGAAACGAAACGACCATTGGTTTACACGCTTTATTCCGTCATGCATACATAACGTGCATAACGGAATAAAGCGTGTAATCCAATGGGCGTTTCGTTTCGTTTCGCAAAATACAGTAAGTTATTTGTATAGCCCCTCTATTGCTCTTTCAATACCTTCACATAAAAATAGAGTTAATTAGGGCAAAAGAGGTCAAGCCCCACAGCCTCATTGTCAAAAAATGAGGCCTGACCTTTTTTGCCCTTACTTTGGTAAGCACACGCTTAAGACAGTTAAACTATTTCTTATTTAATCTTACGAGCTCCTCCTATATTTTGCATAATTTTAATCCAAATCGGAGCAACTTTAAAATTTGACCGCTCTACAACTGCAATTGACCTTTTTTATTATTTTTAGCTTGTTTTTAATCTGTAACTCCAAGACTTATTGGTTAGGCAAATGACGTGGTATACTTTTCAACATGATTGCATCAATTTAAAAATTTGACCCCTGAGTAATCTTTGTCCAGACCCCCTCCTTAAGGCATCAATTGCAGCACGTAAGAATCATGCTCCAGGGGTCCCTCTCAGGCTATCTACAGATTTAAATAATAATAGCACATTTTTAAGAGCGCCCCCAATTTTCCAAAAATTGAGTTTTTTTGCACAGTTGCATTGGTAATTGGCTAGTAAACTATACCTGTGAATGGTAAAGCTCAAATTTCTTTATGTGTTGCATAAGAAGGAATTAATAACGGGTCCCGATAATAACTCAATAGGCGCTGAAAACGTCATATGAAAAGGCCGAGAAATAGTGTCATATACGTGTCAACGCTCATCCATTAGCTGTTCCGTTGGTTCACGCAAGTCATGTTAGGATCATTTTCGCTAGATTGTGCTATTTCATAATGGACAGACAGAAATTTCCCGTTTCCAGCGCTGCCGTTGAATTAAGATCGGGGATCTCCGAATTTTAATTACAAATTCCTTATTTTATGACGCATGCACACTTTTGAGCATTACCGTTCAGGTATAGTTTACTAGACAATTACCAACACAACTGTGCATTAATCTCACAAATTTGGAAATTGCAAGCGGTCTTCAAGAAATGTGCTATTATTGCTTTAATCACTCAAACCTTTTGTACTCGAGATGTGTTACAATTGTTTGCTAGCTCCCGTGTTAATTGACAACATTTCGTACATATAGGCAATCCCACTGATGTAACAATTGTGCACCTGAGGTACACACTGAATAGAAAAGTCTTTTCACCATAAATCATGTCAATATTTGTAATGAATAAAACACGGTTATGACAATCGTACAAATTGCACATTTTCTTTAAAATTAATAAAATGTCATTTCAATTTTCCCCCTGAATATCAGTGACCAGTGTATACATTATAGTACATTGACTCCAGAAAATAATGCCGTTATTGATAGTCAGTAAATCTTCCACGCAGAGTTTTATTGCCCATGCAGCTCAAACGATTACAGTGTTATCAACTCTCCAATTTAGATTGACCTGTCCTCGTTTACGAATAAATAAACCTCGAGCTTCTACTGTAAGTGCAACTAATTTTGACCGTATATTTCATCATTTATCGGAAAATGATTAAAAATTAAAAGTCATGAAAGAAATGTTGTTTGACAAGCTGTGACCTTACATCTTTGTGCAGGACCAAGACCCGTAACTTATTGCTGAACTGGGACGTATCCAGCATCTATATGCAAGACATGCAATAATTTGGTACCGTGCTTTCCTGAGATTACTATAAAACCACTGTTTTTGAAATAATCTCATCAACGATTGACACCAGTTACCTGTATTTCATATAGGTCGGTGAATATCAATGGTATTTGATTTCTTCTAAAAACACGGTAAATTGAATAGTAAGAGGGTTACGCAGAAAGTTATGGGCTTATGGTCCTGCACAAATATGTTAGGTCACAGCCTGCCGAACAACTTTACTTTAATGAGTTTCGTTTAATCTTCGTTTCATTTACGAATAAAATGATGAAATATACGGTCAAAGTTAATTGAAAGTAGAAGCCCAAGGTTTATTTATTCGTGAACGAGGATAGTATTTTGTGAAAAAAAAGAGCTCCATCTAAATCGGGGTGGTGATAACACCTTAAATCTTTTCAACTGCATGGGCAGTAACAATGGTTCTGCACGTGTACAAAAATGAATTTCGCAGTGCCTTGTCCTCTGCATACCGGGCGGCTTAATGAATACACACAGCGCTATTATTTGCTGACGTCAATGTAGTATGATGCATACCCAGGAAATTGAGATGACATTTTATTCATTTGGAAGAAAATGTGTAACATTTTAGACTTGACATGCACCACGGTATTATGTAATATAAGAAATTGCGGACATTGCTTTGACGGGATTTTCAGTGAACATTCTTTCTAAACATACACTATCTCTTCTTCCGGCTGGTTTACCGAAGCAACATGTTTTGTATCTGCTTCGAGCTGCATCTGCTGTTCAAGGTTTGGACTCCAGTTACAGTACTCATTATTCTGCAGATCCGCGTGTAATTTTTCCAGCACGGCTATACGGTCATAGGCTCCGTCATCAAACGAATCTGACAGTGATCCGTCAAACGATTTTAAGTTATGTAACATTTGCCTTTTATTAGGTTCATGTATAGTTTCATAGCCGTCATCTCCGCTTGCCTTATCTTTTCTTAATTCATCTACATCTTCGTAACAATCGTTGTCAGAATCGTTGCTAATATCGCCTCGGTCGCCTTCGAGAGCTGATTTGAGACGCGAGTAGCTATCGCGACATCGTTTGATGTGAATGTCGTCGCTTTTATCATCGCTATCAGATTGATCTGAGAGTGACACATTTTCCACACACTCCCGAAGTCTCTCATTAGAATCACAAACCGATACTTGCTCCCAATCTGTTGTTAACCTAGGAGGTGGTATTAAAGCCCGTATTAAAGATGAAGGAGGGGATGTATCATCGTCACAATTGCTGAATTTTGTCGATGTCATTGCAGGTGACACAGTATCGTTATAGGAATCATCGATATCCTCTTCAGGACTTAAATCACGTGCTTCGTGTCCTGTGTTGACATATAAAGGATGTTCATCTTTTTCTTGATCATTAGAGGCCTCTTCATCTTTATCCTTGTCATTGTCTGAAATATCCTGGTAAGAGAATGGGTGATAGTCTGGATCATCACCAAAGCTACTATCAGATGTTGGATCAGATACAACCTCTCGCTCAAGTGCTATACGTTCAGGATTACCTTTGTAGTTATCATCGTTGAATGTTTCGCGCGTTGGCGTGTCGTAAAGAGGGTCTTCTCCTTGATTTTTATCTTCAGAATAGGCCTCACTTTCTCTGTAGTTAACAATTTCATATTCATAAGCTTTTACTTTACCATATGTTCCAACGCGAGGCTCTTGTGGGAGTGGTCTATTACAACGTGTTGAGGTTTGGAAATATTTATACTCCTTTTGCTGAAGGCGAGAATTTGGTGTGCCATGTTGCCTTGTGGTCTTGGTTTTATTCTTTTTCCATGGTAACACTGATTTTAGTGACTTTTTATTACCGTCAGGTGGAGATTTTACCTTACATGACCACTTCTCGATAGAGCCATCATCTCTCTGAATTTCTAACTTTGCTGACCGAATGTGCCCATCTGTAAAAGAAAAGAAAAGCGTTTTTATATTTTAATTTGATCTCTTTCTTTTTTTTTTTTTTATCAAATAATCATAAAGACTCAAACTTACCAGCGGGCATTAACTCTCGACTCGTCCAACTAAGGGTTTTCTACTACATTCACGACCAAAGTGAGTTACATTCATACGTTACCACCCCCCTGATTTTTTTCGTAATTAAGAGACAGACATCTTGTTTGGTATCAGTGTGTAGCTACATATGTCCTTTCTTCAAATAAAGAACAACATATCAAGTTTTAACAATATTACGTCATAGAGACATCATAACTTAGAGCTTATTGTTAAAGTTATTTGTAAGCAAATCTACAAAATCAAGGGGTTTTCGACCTTTTTCGCCATTCACGCAAACAAAATTGGTATGTATTTGGCAATGATGGGTGCCAAAGTAAACATGCACATCATGTTATTACTCTACAAAATAAAACAATACAAATATTGTCAGTATTTGCTTACATTAGCATATCACGTAACATAAGTATAATTTTTGGCATTTTACGCAGTGAAGTATAAGAAGGTGGCACACGCCCCACCCCCACCCCCCGCCCACCCACACACACACACCTTCCGACTTTGACAGGATATCCTCACCTCCTTGAAGGTGGTACCTCCATTTTTTTCGCTAAAATGACCGCAAATGTTGAACTTATATAATTACATAAAAGCCTTAGATCATATATATATTCGTTTGCGTTTTTGTGCGACAGGGAATCATCCGTGGTGGGGGTGGGTGTGGGGGTGGGGGGTAACTACTAGTTTGAAACTGAGCTTGTGACCTCACTATATGGGTATTCTAAGGGTATTCATCCAAAAATCAGGATGGACATCTAATTAGCTGAATGTCATAGGGTTTCTAATTCTGGCCACTAGGCTACTAATCGATAGTATTGCATATTCATCAGACGCTGACGAGTATATGTAATCGAATGAGGGCCCAACAAAGGTCACCTGAAGGCTCGTACAGCCACAAGGTATTTAAATCTAAAGAGTAACTAGACCAGTCAAAATAGAATAAATGATGCCTTAACCCAAAACTAATTGCAAAAGAATAATTTTCTCCAGAATTGTATTGACAAAACCTTTGAAAAAAACATATCAAAAGTTTACCAAAATCAAGGAGTGGAACATATATTTTTAAGGGGGTAAGGTTTATACAGGGATCAAAACATGAAAAGGAACAAAACGCGTCAAAAAGTATGCCAACGTGTTCGTCACCTTTCCAGGATTAAAAAAGGTATTGTTTGCCCTATCTGCAGGTTGTAGTTCAAGAGTTATGAGTCAAAATAGGTTCAAGGTCACAATGGGGGTAAAATTTCAGATGTTCGTTATAAAACAAATGGTGTCAAATTGTTCGTCTAATGGTGCAGGAGCCGAAACCGGAGCCGAAAATATATTCTCTTGTCATACTGAAGCAGAAACTGCTTTTGGTGATAGCAGCGTTTGCCACATCCAGGGAAAGTGACCCATAGACCATGTAGACCCTTGATCTACTTTTCCATGTAATTATCCAACCAAATGCCACATAATGTAAAATAGTACATTTTGGATCCTATGAGGCAATAAGAAACAACTTGTAACCAATTTTATCAAAATCTGAGCATCGGGTAAATTTTACCTCAGGATGACCTGAACCATTATAGGCCAATACCGCTTTAACCAGTGGCGTATCCTGGGGCAAAGGGGGCGCTTTCCCCCCGGTAGCCAAAGGGGGCGCCAAAAAGAAGTAAGAGAAAAAGAAGGAAAGGAAGAAGAAAAGGGAAAGGAAGGGGAAAGGAAAGGAAAGAGGAAGGAAACGAAAGAAAATTAGAGATGGAATGGGAGGAAAGGAAAAAAGTAAAATAAAAAGGGGGAAGGGGACAACTAAAAGGGAAAGAGATAGAAAAGCTTATGGCGAAAAGGAAGAATCTGTAAGGGAGAGCTAAGGAGCGTTTTTTTTTTTTTTTTTTTTTTTTTTTTTTTTTTTTTTTTTTTTTTTTTTTTTTTTTTTTTTTGTAAAGGAAGGGGCGCCAAAAAAGCAAAATAATAGCGATAAACGAAGGGGTTGTGAAATAAGTTGGAAAGAAAAGTGAACTAATACAAAATAAAAAAGGTGCAGCAAAAATGAGAAAAGAAAAGAAAAACGGATAAAAAAAGAAAGGGGCGCCAAAAAGGAACAATGGTTGAGAAAAAGTTTAAGGAATTAAAGGGGCGCTAAAATAACAAAGGAATTTGGAGCTAACGAAAAATAAAGAACGTCAAAAACTGAAAACGAAAAGCGGTTGAAAATAGTTTTAGAAAAAGGACGCAAAATTGGCAAAGGAAATTTAAAAAGGGAATAATAAGGGGCGTCAAAACAAAAGGAAAAGGGCTGAAAAATAAGGAAAGGGGCGCGAAAACAGCAACTGAAACTGGCAAGAAAAGGGGGATATAGAAACAAAATAAAGGGGCGTCAAAACAGAAAAGCTCCGGAAAGGAATGAAATGTCCCACTTTAGTGCGACTAGTTGCCGACAAAACTGTCAATTTGCCGACACAATTTCAAAAATTTTCCGGCTCACTGCGATCGCGGTTAACTTTATTTCTGTGGATGTTATGCATATTCAAGAAGACGTGGAATGGGGTTCCATTTCAATTTCCACAGGGGCGCCAAAAGTTCATCATCAGTTTGCCCCCCGGGGGTATGTCATCCTGGATACGCCTCTGTTAACTAAGGTTGGAACCTAGCCAAATGTATACCCTTCCTTATAAGGTGGCGAATACGTTAATGAACATCAAAACACAATTTGACTCGATTTCCAATTTTACCCTGTATACTGACATTGCTGAAAATTTGAATTCCATCATTTTTGGACAGTCTGATGGTCCTATTGAATCCAAACAGTAAGAAAATAATTTTAGCACAAAACACCTATGGGAACTGTTTTCATTAACATACCCTACACCCTATGACTTGTTTTCTTATTCTTCCAAACATCATGGAGAAGGTTCTCAGGGGTTGTTTGGTACCCTTGCTCGTTCGCAGGGGTTTCGGAGTGTAAAAGGAACGTCTACCGTGATGAACGTTTATTTGGCTCGTATATTTAGGGTTGCATTGCGAACTAGTTCTGACGGAGACACCCTAAAGGGACTATTTTTTCGGCGAAAATATGCTCGCTAACGAGACCAATTTTGCAGTAAAATTAAGCCCCTAGCGGGACCTTTTTCATGTACCTAAATAAAAATATACCTTTAAAAAAACAATATTACAAAAAGTAACACTCATGCTTCTGTAATGAAATGACACAATCAGGCAATTTTTGTTGGTAATTCGGGTTCATTTTTCATTGGTATCACTGGTTTCATCACATTTTCTGAATTTGATACCCTAGCTCTAGTCACGTAATAGGCTAGCAGTTAAGTTCCCCCCGCTTTTTGGGACGAGCATGTGTAACCCCCGACCAACATCCAAAACGACTCCCCCCCCCCCGGAGTAACATACCCCTTCACTATGTCACTCCCCATTCCAAAATACCAAAAAGCGCCTACCTCTAGGTATGTTCAACTGCGAAGCCAAGGTTTGTCCCCCTTTCTTCCATTTTTCCATATCGGCATAGAACAAATTCGTAACGAGACCATTTCCGTCCCCCACTTACATAAACCAAAATAGACGTACTGTGAATTAACTCGCAAAGGACTCTGCAACAGTGTAAATTATATCATGCGGTGCAGCCGCGTGATATATTGTCTCTCTCGATTTCTTTCTTCTTCTTTATATCAGCGTGCAGCCGCATGATATATTTTCTTCTCTCGATTTCTTTCTTATATCATGCGGTGGCAGCCGCATGATATACTGCTTCTCTCGATTTCTTTCTTCTTTCTTCTTTGTTTGTAACCTCGCTCCGACGCCTCGCTTTATAATGCTACTAGTGCCAGAGGCTTGGTCAGATTGTAACGCGAGAA
>JAMKCH010039141.1:0-18626 GCA_023653785.1 Ophioderma brevispina
TTAACTGCTGTTTTTCTCAACTTTATTACAACTTTGAAGAAAAATGAAATTTTCTCCATTGACATCTTCCCTTCCCCAATTTTTCAATTTCCAGAACTTGTAGAAGAACTACATCCTCATGGTCAGAGTTATAAACCCTGATCTATGTTATGAACTAAATTGCATTTGTATAGGTAATTCCCTTCCTTTCAGAGATCCACATGTCTCCAACTCACTCCCCATCAACCATTTATTTTTAGGAAATCTTTCCCACCTGTCAACCACAATGCATGAAAAAGATTATTCACTGAGCCCTGCAACGCAGACTTATAAAATTTTGTCAGTACAAGGATCTTCTGCACTTTGGTCTTTGTTTTTTTTTTCAATTTTGGCTTTCTGTCCTTTCTTAATAAACCCTGTACCACCGAAATAAAAGTTTTGTTCCGATTTTATTCCCAAAAAACCGGGGTCTCCGAACTAGTTTGTAGAAAATTCAGAAACTACCAGCGATCTCCCTCAATTTCCCTACTTTTTTGAGGAGTTTTGAAGAAAATTTTGGTAGAATATGGCTTGGACATGAAAGCAGGGTCTCTGGAAATGAAATGTTTCTAAAATGGGGGTCCCTGGAACTAAAAAGAGCCTGAAAATGAGGGACTATAGGCAGTGCATAACATACTTCCCATGTGAGAACCCCCCTCCCTAAACATGTACATTTAATTGTTTGCTGTCATCACACTTGTTTATGTACCACATTTTTTACCGTACATTAATTTCCATTGTCACACACACACAAAACATGCACACAGCACAAAAAACACACAAACAAACACCAAAAAACAAAGAACCAACAAAAAAACAATATTTTCATAAATGATGAAGTGGCATTCAAAGTAAAAAAGAATACTTTTTTAGTTGTCATCAAAGAAAACTTCCTAAATTTAAGAGGTAACCTACTCCATGTGACAAATCCAATAATGGTTATTGCACTACCTATACCTAGTGTAAAATTACTAGTGCATTCCTATATTAAAGAACTGCATTGTGGCAGGCTACTATAACAAAACAAACATCCCTGCTACACATAAGTACATGTGGTGTATGTCACTTACACTTGACAAGGCTGACCTGTGTCTAAAAATGTTCCCTGTTTTCTGTTAGAGACCTACTAACAATGCATGCAAGAGAGTCGCTAGACAACTACAGTGAACCTAGAGTATTGACTATGATTGATCGTTGTCTTACAAGAAATGTGTTACAGTTTTACAACACTTTCTTCTGGTGAGTGGTTTTGGGCCCTCATAGACCTTTTGCTCGACTCCTCATATCACTGTTTTGTTTCTACGGTGTAGTATTGGAATAAAGTTTATGAACATTTGATCTATCACCACCCCAGCCCTCTCTTATAGCTACTTCGTAAGCCAAAAATGAGAAAAAGTCTGATAAACTTCAGGGGTTGCTAAAGCTGGATTCAGGAAAGGCTGAGAGCGTGCTTTCAGTCCATGCCTATTAGTAGTAAGTATAGTTCCCCTCCCTTTTACAGAGCACCATCCACAGAGTAAGCACAAAGCTGTTATGTATAGTCAAAATTGACTTGGTTACCATAAATCAATGGTATAAGACAGATTGGCAGTTTATACATGTTGTATGCGATGTGCATAATTTGGTAGTCACATTAGGCAGACATGTTTGGTAGACACCATTAGCATACCTATTTTGGCATCACATTTAGCAGACATATTTGGCATTCACAATTAGCAGACATATATTTGGCATCACAGTAGCAACATATTTGGCAGTCCCAAATTAGAGCAGACATTTGGCAGTCACAATTAGCAGACATATTGGCAGTCCAATTAGCGCAACATATTGGCGTCACACTTAGCAGACATAATTTTGGCAGTCCATAAAGCAGACACTTTGTATTCAAAGTGGCATTATTTCAGTAGTCACAATTGGCGGATACAATAAGCCCCACACTACATCAATGTACATGTGTGTGAGTATAATTTTAAACTAAGATTAGACTAGTTATTTAAATTTGTCAGTATGCGTAACCTGGCTGTGTGTACTTTGTAGCACAGATTCCTCGAAATAGGTTCAATAATCGAGGTATTGAATTGATAACCATTATTTGCATGGATGAGTCCGATAATAACCTGAGATTGAGTTCAGATGGGTTTATTTTTCCAGACGGTGGGCCATAACCTCAGCACCATTTCTCCACAATGGATCTTTAATTATCAATCAATTGTGCCCTATAATGTGTTCAATTTTGATGCACGTACAAGAAAGTGCTCTCTATTCTCACTGCCTTCATCAATAATTTGCAAGTGCAATCGACTTTAAATTGAAGGTGAACTTGGGCTCTATTTGCTTGTAGGGTGTATGTACCAATTATGGCTTCTAGCCTTGATGTTGGCTTTCTGCACATCCCAAGTGCTTGGTTTCAGTTGTGCTCCATAGTGGGTGAGTGGGCTTCCTATGTTTTTCATGTTGAATATTTGATAATTCTTATTTCAAGCCGCAGTATGTAGATAGTCATTTTCCAGTATTGCTTCCACGGCAGATTGACATTATTACTTCCATTCAGATTTACTCATGGGACAATTCTAGCAGTACACTGGCATCTGGGAGACCCATACTTCTGAAGACAGTTTATAATTGTGCAGGAACCACTTTTTGATTTATCCTTCTTCAAACAGCAATTTGTCTTAAGGCGATTTCTTTCTCACCCTTTGTTTTTCCACATTGATCCAAATTAAGTTTTGATTTTTCATGTCAAATTGCTTCAAATGGTGGGGCACCCAGAGAAGATAAGTGCGGCACACAGTGCGTCCGGTATACTTTGGATTTTGCTTTAATGTTTTCTTCTTAATAAATCAAGTTCTGGATTCCTTGGTACACATCAATGATTTCCATTGCCATAGCGATAACGTGGGATAACGTATGTGTTGATTAACTTCCATTCTGAAGTTATTGGACTCACACCGTTGACTCCATGAAGACCTGCACCCATAAGGGCATATGCCATACCTCTAGCAACTGCAATTCTGGATGTCACATCAGTGGAAGTAGGCCTTGTTATTTCTGTCATACTCTAGGTGATAGTGGTTAACAACAGACAGGTGTATTATATATGCCAGCATGTATAAAGACTGCTGTCATCACAAGTCGGATGAATACCATAACAACACTTTCTCTGGATGTAAATGTACCGTTCTCTGTTAGCATATTCTGAAGCAATGTGGAGCATCTGTTTGGCGCGCGTATTCCTTATAGCGATAGTAGGAGATCGTCGCACAGTAGGGGTACCTGCATACGTTGGACCACTTGCTTGATCCGATGCCAGAGCTTCCAGAGCGAGTAAAATGGATTTATATACGACTGTACGTTCTCACTAAAATAACGCCAACCTTGGCGTACACCATATTTTATGACTTCATTGAGGAGCAGAAAGATTTTGCATAGTTGCCCTTTGTTATGAGCCTGTAAGTGATGTCCAGATAGATCTTTTTGTCTTTAATTAGCTACAAAGAGGGCTACATGAGGCACCTTCTTGAAAAGTAAACCCATATTTCCCTTTAGCGATCCAATTTGTGGTACTGAAGTGCGCTAAGATTGGATTATATGCCGTCTCTCAGGTCTTCTTTCTTCTCACCCAGCAGATCTGCAAGACACAAAAGCCTCATCTTAATGTTAAAGCATGGCCTACATCAATTCACTTTGATTGACCGGCTCTTTATATTATGAGAACATTGTTGGCAACAAAAATTTGGGTTAGGGCTGGCACAGGTGTGGCATGACACTTAGCATCTATTGTATTTGCGTGTGTGTGTTGTGTGTACATGTATAGTATGTGTGTGTGTGTGTGTCACTAAAAAGTTGCAATTTTTTTGTGGATTATTATAATAAATTTTGTAAAATCCCAGTGTCAGAGGACTTCATGCTGTACCCTTGTGACAGGTGCCTGTGTTGCAAATTTCCAGAAAATATTTCGGCTGAAGACCTAAGTTCCCAGAAAGTTTTTTATTTCTTTCCTCTAGCACACCCATCAGGTGCCTGTTTCTTTTTCATCTGTTAGGGTTTTTAATGTAAGGTCTCTGGTTAACCAACACCACTTTGATAAAATGAAATGGTTTGTTTGTATTCTCTTTATGTTTCAGTGGTATATCGGGTGTGCTTTTGGGTGTCTGCCCCCAAACCTCCCCCTCGCTCCCGGTTTTCATGCCAAACATGCAAATCATCCAATATGGGGCGATTAGAGGTCCGGCTTTTAGAGGTCCTTCCGCCCCACAGGGCATCAAAAAGCCAGGCCTGGATACACCACACCCCGTTATTAGTTGTATGGATTTTTGTTCTGGCATTGTGACTATTGGCTGTTTTTCATCTTTTGATGGCTCTATCAGCCCTGTAAAAAATACAAGTTTTTGTTTTTAGACCCTCCTTAATCTTTGATCTCATTCCTAGTGCTGAGACATGTACACATGTACTCAAATGGAAAGGCCACTACTTGATTACACATGAAAATGCTGGTCAGTACGGATTATGTAACCCCATTTTGTGTGTGGAAAATAAAAATATTTTAGTTCTGTGTGAAACTAGAGAAGGCTTCTAGCAGAGATAATCAAATGTAAAGCCTAACAAGTGCCACAACATTTAAGTCTGTTCACTTCATTGGTGCTTATTCGTTCTTTCACTTGCCCCCCAAAAAATTTGGTCTTGGAATCCGTACTTTTAAGTTGCAGTGTTAGTGTAGTTTTTTTGAGGATTTTTAGGTTTTCAATTGTCAACAAAAGGAACATAGTAAAAATAAGTTTCCTTATCATTCAATTAAAAAAATAATCACGCTATTACTGCTTTTCACTAATTTTTTTTCCTCTTTTTAATAATGCATTTTGCTTTGTGTTTCTCCACTTTGTCTTATTTTGTTTTTGCTCTAAATATCGTGAGACATTTTCAGCATATGTCCTTTCAATTAAATCATTCCTTTATCATTAAATTATTATTGACTTGGGCAGACGAAGATGACGAGAGTATAAAATCTTTTTAAATAAACGGTCGATGAAGATGAACTCTAAGACCTTGTTTTCCCAGAGGAGAAGATGAAGATAGAGAATTAAAGGCATGCGTATAACGTGGGGATTAACAGTATGTGGTGGATTAACTTCCATGAAGTTATGGCCTCCACCACGTTGACTCCATGAAGACATGCACCCATAGGGCATTGCAGTACCCTATAGCAACCGCAATATGGATTGTCACATAGTGGAAGTACTTTGTTATTTCTGTCAATACCTAGGTGAGTAAGATTTTTAACAACAGGCAGGGGTTGATTATTAATATGCCAGCATGTATAAAGACTGCTGTCATCACATCGGATTGAATACCATAACAACATTTTATTGGATTGTAAAATGTACCGTTCTCTGTTGGCATATCTGAAGCATATTGAGCATCTGTTGGAGCTCGTATTCCTTATCAGCAGTGAGGAGGAGATCGTCAGCACAGGTAGGGGTACCTGCATACATTGGACCCCCCCCAATCTTGATCCGAGTCCGAGCTTTCAAGAGAGAGTATAAATGGATTTATATACGGACTTGTAGTTTTCAGCAGAAAATACGCCACCCTTGCGACACCTATTTATGACTTCAGTGAGGATCAGACAGATGTTGCATAGTTCCCTTTGTTATGGAGCCTGTAAGTGATGTCCAGATAGATCTTTTGTACTTTATAAGCTACAAAAGAGGGCTACATGAGGGAGCCTTCTATGAAAAGTAACCATATTTCCCTTTAGCGTATGCCAATTTGTGTAATGAGCGCTAAGATTTGGATTATATAGCAGTCTTCTCACCCAGCAGATTTCTGCAGAAAACACAATGGGCTCATCTTAATGTTAAAGCATGGTACATCAAGTCACTTTGATGACCGTGCTATTTTATATTTATGAGAACAGTGTTGGCAACAAAAATTGGGTTTAGGCGTGGCCACGGTGGGCCGACCACTAGCAATTGGTTGTATGTGCGTGTGTGTGTGGTGTGTCCATGTAATATGTATGTGTGTGTTTGTGTTTGTCACTAAAAGTTGCAATTTTTTGTGGAGCTATTATATGAAATTTTGTAACTCCCAGTGTCCGGAGATTCATGCTGTAACCCGGTGACAGGTGCATTGTGTGCCAAATTTCAACAGAAAATATTCGGAATGAGGACCTAAGTTCCCAGAAGTTTTTTATTTCTTTCATCTCAGCACACACATTCAGGTGCTGTTTTTTGTAATTGTTAGGGTTTTAATGTAGGGTATCTGGTTACCAACACCACTTGATAAATGATGGTGTTTGTCTTCTCTTTATGTTCAGTGGTTTATATGTGGGGGTGTTTGGGGTGCATGGCCCCCCAAACCTCCCCCTCCGGGGGTTAATGCCAAAAACATAGCAAATCGAAAAATCATCCCCCCAATAGGGGGCTATTAGAGGTCCGGCTATTAGAGGTCCTTCCGCCCCACAGGGCATCAAAAAGCCATGGCCTGGATACACCCGGTATTAGTTGTATGGATTTTGTTTCGGCATGTTTGACTATGAGCGTTCTTTCATCTTTGATGGCTAGATTCAGCCTGTTAAAAATACAAGTTTTGTTTTTAGAAACCATCCTGTCATATTTGATCTCATCCTAGTGATTGCTTGAGGACATTGTACACTCGTACTCAAATGGAAAGGCCACTACTTGATTACCCAAATGAAAATGTGGTCAGTTACGGATTATCGTAACCCCATTTCTTGAATATAAAAAATTTATTTTCTGTGTGAAACTAGAGAAGGATTTCTAGCAGAGTAATCAAATGTTAAAGCAGAAGAAACAAAGTGACCACAACATTTAAGTCTGTTCACTTCATTGGTGCTTATTCGTACGTTCAATGGCCCCAAAAATTTTGGAAGTCCGTACTTTTAAAGTTTGGCAAGTTGTTTAGTGCTAGTTTTTGAGGATTTTTTCTAGGTTTTTCAATTGTCAGACAAAAAGGAACATAGTAAAAAAAATTTGCCTATATGCAATTACAAAAAAATATAACGTTCTGTACTGGCATTTCACTAATTTTTTTTCCTTTTTAATAATGCATGTTTTGTTTCTCCACTGTCTTATTTGTTTTGCTCCTAATAATCGTGAGGACCATTGTCAGATAGGGCATTCAATAAATCATTACTTTTATCCATTAAATTATATATGAATTGCGACGATGAGGACGAGCGTATAAAATATGTTAACGTCGATGAGATGAATTGAAGACCTTGTTTACAGAGGAAGATGAAGATAGAGAATTAAAGGATGGAAGATATTTGACAGTCGACAATCTTGAAGATGCAGATGCCATGTCCCTGCTTGTTGAAAAATCACCATGGAAGCTGGGGTGGAATCACAGTGTTGCTGGTGTTGTCTGCTATTGCCTAGAACATCTCAGATCACATTTTAGATGTAATGGGCCTACAAGGGTGTCTCAGAAAGAACGTTACCCTCCAGAAACGCCATTTTTGCTTACTTACTCAATTCTTATCCTTGGTTTTGCTTGTTCTTATGAAAATATGTACTTTTTTGAACATATGGTGAAAACAGAAGGAAAACGATGAAAAAATAACCAAACAATGACTATTTCCCTAAAAATGATGCAAACCTACTTTGTCCACGGCTAACAATAGCAGAGACACATGAACATTGTAATTCTTATGGATTTCAGCACACGTAAGTCCTCAGATTTAATTAATTTGTTCACATGTAATGTCTAAAAAGCACCTGAAACATGCACTTAATTTGTTCTTCAGAATAAAGTGACCTAAATCCCCTCACCCGTCTCCCATCATAATGCAAATTTGAATTTGGTTAAAGCACACTTTTCAAATAGTGGCATTTGGGCTTGACTCCTACAATGGCATATTCTACTGAACTGATCTTGGGTTAAAGGACCATTGTTCATCGTCAATGGGTAAAGTTTTCCCTCAAAGTAGGATCCCCGGTAAGATGGCAATCAAAGGGAACAGAGAAAAATTCTGGAGCATGGCAAGACTTTTAAAGGTACAAGGAGAGAGATATGGTCGTCAAAGAACAGGACAATCAGCCGCAAATAATGCTGCAGTGCGTAAACTCTAAAACCAGCAATGGACATTGAAATTTGAGAGTATTATTGGCCAGGAGGGTCTTAAACATTTTTACGTCGGGGATATTTGCATCCATGGTTTCCCTTACTAATGCTAGCCGTGGACAAAGTAGGTTTGCAGCATGGTTAGGGACATAGTCATAGTTTGGTTATTTTTTCACCGTTTTCTTTCTTGTTATCACCATATGTTCACAAAAGTACATATTTTCATAATATAAAGCTAAAACAAGGATATGAATTGATTAAGTAAGTAAAATTCGCCGTTTCTGAAGGGTAACATTCTTTCTGAGACACCCTGTATATATATTTACTGTACTCAGTGTACAATGTACTGACCCAAGTATAGTCTAATTTTTTTATTACAACCCCCCCCCCCCCCAGTTTTGAAAGAATCTGAACAAAAGTAAAAAATCCTATTATATCCCACCAAAAGTTTTTTGTGGGAAGACAATAGATTATATTCAATTTTGTTAAAATTTTACTGTTGTGGTAGTATCTTCTTGTGATTTACTTAGAGAATAAAGGTATGATTTACCTTTATTGTGAAAAAGAATGTTTTTCTTGAAAACTTGATAATAAAAACATATCTTCAGTTGATAATAAAAACATACCTTCAGTGGAAGAACTCAGCCACCGGCCTCGTTCTTCCCCTTAAAATAATGATATCGCCTTGGTTTCAATTCGTCGTAAAGAGAGTACCGGTTCCCAAAATCATACCTTTATTCTCATTCTTAAACAGCTTTAACATTTAAGGTCATCTTTAACCCAATTTCGCGATACTTTACGGCTTAAATACAACAACAAAGGACTGCCACCACCCAGTGACAACAATCGAACAACCCGTTGAATGCAACGATCATACGCAACGAGACGCAACGTTGGCAGGCGCGCGCGTGAACGTATCTAAATGTGGTATGACGCGAGCGCTTCGACCTAATACGCAGCGCGTACTACCTGGGTTCAATTGTCGAATTGAACCCAGGCATCAGCCAATGAAATTGCTTACATTTTCACAGCCTAGACAGAAAACTGGTATTTATCACAACTGCATGCTATGATTTCAGATTTGAAAAACCTGGTTGCCCAAACAATTGATGTGTACTGTTTTGCTGATCATTGTTCGTTGGACCATATCTTGAAAACCACACAACCCATTCTTTATGATAAAATAAAAATCCACAGATATCAAATATCAGTTTCATTTTGGGTAGTTTTTATTGGGTCACCCTGTATATTAGTTAAGGGTGTACTACCCGGTCCTCATCCTCGACGCCAGGAAATTATTATTATGCTGACATCAGGAAATGGTCGCAATCATTTCGCTTCACCTAGGCTGGCAGCTGGCCAAGCACACAATCCTATCAACGCTTAGATTGTAATATTCCTCATAACAGCTACCTGAATATTGCTTGGGTCAACGAAGCAAGCGAGATAAAGTGCCTTCCCCAAATGCACAACACATTGGCCCCAGCAAGGCTTGAACCTTTGGATCATGAGTTGCCTGTCATATATCAACTAGACCACATATGCCCTAGACACATACTATTATGATCAGTACCGCCGAGAGGGGGGGTCAAAGGGGGTAATTGACCCCGGGCCTGGGGTCCTAGGGGGCCCGGGGTCCCATGGGCCAGTAAAAAAAAATAAAAGTTCAGCCCTTGTGGTTGTGACAAAAGTCAGAAGGGGGAGAAAGTGAGAGAGATGGGTGGAGGGAGAGAGAGCGAGACGGCCCTTTTATGGCAAAGGGCGTAACTGGAGTTACGGGCCCTTTTGCTTTAAAGGGCCAGCCCCTGAGCAAAACCATGCATTATGGGATACATTTTTCTTTATAAATGTTGAGCCTAAGTAATGCTAAAAATAGTTTTTAACAATAAATTTATCCTAATGTATTGTTTTTGCAGGACAACCCTTCAAGGCAAAAGGTGTAACTTGAGTTACGCCCTTTTGCCATAAAAGGGCCGGAGAGAGAGCAGTGAGCTAGAAAGAGAGAGCATTGGCGGATACAGGGGCCCGTTTCTCTCTCCTGTGACAATGATTACTTGAGAAAATACGAGTAACCCATGAAATTTCCATTTTTTTCGCGCTACACGCGGTTAATAAATATGCAGGGCCCCTCTTGGTTTGAGAAATTACGCAAAAATAATTAAGATTTTGTTTTATAAAACGGTTGGTCATGAATTATAAAGTGGACTTCTTACCAATTTCAAATTGTTTTTCTCAACTATTCAGGAGGAACAGTGTTTTTGGGAAAGTGAAAAATGCAAGGGTTATGCGCTTCGTGCTTGTACCACCCCGGGCCGCCTTCATCTATGTGACCTGCTCCTCACGAAAACCCGGATAAAGGTCGGAAAAAAAATTTTCATTTGAGATTATGTGCAGATTTGAAATGCTGACAAAACAAGCTTTAAAAATGTGGTTGTATAACATGTAAACATTGCACTTCCTTTTGTCATCAAAAATCAATATTTGCCGTGGACGTCTTTTTTTTTATATTTGATTTTTTTACAAGTTTATGACCTTCTCCTAAAGTACTCTGGCGACTTTATCCTGGTTTTGTGGGAGCAGGTAACATATCGAAACTCCACACATGAACATAAAGACATATCAGTGATTTGAAAAAAGATTGAAATTTGCAGGAATGCTTCAAAGTGAAGGAATGAGTCTGGTAGAATTTAATAAATAGAAGTTGACCTTTTCCAGCTGAGAAGAAATTGAAAGAAAAGAGGAAAACAGGCGAGTGTTCCAAGATACGCTTCTCCATTCAATTCGTGTTGTAGTAATTGTCCGTTCGGACAGTAATGACTAAAATCTCCGATTCTGTCCTTATTAGTTTGCTTCTGGTCTATCATTTGCAGGGGATGTTAGGTGGATACCTGTACTTGTACGTACATGCTATTTAAAATGGAGGTTTGATGATTTTTGCGATTTGCTGATTTATCAAATCACTGATAGTTGTCTTACATCTTATTTGAAATACAAAACTAATAAACATCAGTATATTTTATTTTTTAAAAACCATTTATCATACCTCTATCATTAGAAAGTAAAACACTTACAAATTTCTATTTGTTTCTATCAAAATTGCAGCTCACATTTAAAGGCTGGCTCAGAGATTTCCCGAAGATGGCGTCCTCAATTTTTGAAACAAATTGTGTTTTTACACTCGCGCTATAGCATTGCTAGTGTATAGTCATGATGGACGGGTCTCGATTTCGTATGTGACGCCTATCAGGGGCTTCATTTTTGATCGTACATTGATGAAATTTTGGTAGTGGGTAGGGATGGATATGGGTCAAGTCTCTATAGAGCGATTTGCCAAAATCGGGGTGTGTTTTGGCCGTTCAGAGCGGTTTTCGGGCTTTGGATCTTTTAGAATTGGAGGGAAATTGGTAATATGCCGTGAAGCCACGACCATGCGCCGTGCATTTAGATTACGCCCTGCCGAGGTTTGGCATTTGGCAAAGAATTCTCCATGCCATGTCTCTCATGTTTCTACGTACGTCGATCGAGTCAGGCTCCTTTTAGTGGGTAATGTCCCTATCATATGAATGGTGTTTGTAAGCTGTCTCTTCAAGAGATCAACACACCGAAAATAGTAACTTGATAGATCTTCCCCTGCTATATTAACGGCGGTCCCAAGAAGAATTTCCCACAGTGTATCCCTGTGTCACAGATTGCGAAGGTACTGCATATGATGGCTCTGGCGACATCAACAAACCTTTTCCCCGCGGTGTCTTACGGCACTATAGCCTAGCTAATTTAATATGCCGATCTACTTTCCCACTGGCCGTAGTCATGAGGAGGGTTTGCACCATCAATTTGTCGATTAACAAACACTTTATCATCGTTGGTTCTTTTGCCTTGGCCCCGGCAGTTCCGCCAATGGAGAAGTCGATTACAACATTACGTGACCTCGTTGATAAAAATATGTTTTTGCCCTTGGTGGATTTTCACATGCAAATACCGTCTGTTATGCACGGAGCTGAGGCTGTCATTAGAACACAGTCAACATTGCACTGAGTACACGAGTTCCTATCATGCCACATTGCTACAGTAACAGCGAGTGTGGTCGCTATTCGTATAGTTTTATCCCGTAAGTATAAATATTTGAGCAATGTTTGCAAGATTTTATAGCTTATCGAATCAACAAATCAACAGGGAGTGCAATCGATATGGGGGTCATGCTTCATCACCCATGTACCTACAGATTGATTGATCATGATTTGTAATTATAAATTCATATAATTGGGTTTCATGTACAAACACACTCCTGCCCTCGTCCATGTTCATGATGTTGTCACTAATGAACGACCGGTTGGTCTAAACAAAGGAATCGGCACACTAAGTTCTGGAAAGGATATTAGGGGAAGAGAACAAGGTTTAGTTGGTGTTTGAGATGACTGGTGACATTTGAATAAATTGTAGGAAATGGTTTAAAATAATACGAAATATATTGATATTCAAGGTTCGACCCTACTTCCTGTTGTTACCGGCACCCCTCTGAATGGAATAAAATTACGGAAGGATTCAGTAGCCGAGCGAAGACTAAGATGACTCTTCACCTCCCCTAATCAGCGGGTGCTACGATACTCAAAAGTAGGTGGTTCCGTCTCGGAAGAGCATGGTAGAGATTTGAAAATGATGGTTCTTTTTATATAGATGGAGCAACATTTGATGTGATTGGCTGTCAATTTGAGTGTGTTTTGAAGAAAGTTATAAAGTTTTGAACTTTCCAGAAAATCAGGGAGTTCAAACCTAGATAATTTTTTGACAGAGTAAGCTTTTATATTTTCTACCAAGCTTACTGTTACAAATGATCAGTTTTATCTGATTACTGAAAAATAATTGTCTCTGGTTATTTTGGTCTTTGTCGACATGTCGCTCAGCGTCAAAGGATGTAACTTGAAGAAATAAACCTGTTGGAATAAAGTTGACTTGCACCTTTAACTCTACATGAACTCACAAACGTTCAAGCGCGCCATTCTTATGGCACTGAAATTATTATTTGCACTTGAAAATGTTCTTATTACAACTACCATGGCGAGTGAAAGTCAACCAACCCACTGCTAGCCTTGTATATAAATGTAGCTGTCAGACCTCAATCAGAGACAAGTTTTCATATATTTAAATATATTTTGCAGAAGTACAATAATTTAAATATGGTCGTTGCCAATCACAAGTTTCTCAAAGACTCGAAAAACTTAAACTCCAAAATTTGTAACCACTTTTTACGAGTCAATCAATAATTTTCTAACTATTTTCTTATGTTTGCCATATTTTCAATTGAAGCCTATCTGACAATTATCAGGTCAACTGACTTGATTTTTATATTTCCACACTCCGCATAATTAAGCAACAAGAGGATTTTAATTTGAACTACAAGTGGTTGCTCTTCACTATTTAAAGAGCTAGGGATTTTAGAAGCAGAATAGCAGCGATTAAATTTGTCAACAATTAGTGCACCAATCGATTCCTTAAAGTGACATGAGAGATTTTTTAGATACGAATTTCTCTCAAATTGCAACTGGATCGATTGTAGACGCACCTACCAAAAAACGTCGAAGGTTTATTCATTGGACAAACACGTAAAAAAAAACCGCAAACCTTTGTTTTTAACTTGCCTGAATATTGTAATTTTCCCCCATGAACACCGTGCTTTGACTTTCTGTCGTGCAGAAAGTACTAAATCGTAATATCTTAAGACGGCGTATTCTGCTTATTCACCTTCAGGTGATCTAATACATTGGAAAGCATCCAAAATATGCAAAAAACCCAAACCCGGTTTTCGACAAAAATGGGGAGCGCTTCTTTTTCTGGAAGTCCTCATGTCTCTTTACGTTCAATTTGCAACGGGGGATCACGACCTGAGTTCATGCTCACGTACCTGCAGGGTCGTGTCCTGTAAAAAGTGTCAAAAGTCGTCGCCGCTATTGCCAAAACATTGCATGATTGGATAAGAATAATCACTCTCTTGTGAGCTGATTTACTTGATATCGTTGGAGAATTCGAAGAGACATTCAAGCCGCGAGTAGAGGATTTAATCAAGCTTTTTCGGAGTTCAAAAAAAAATGTATCATCATTCGGCATGGCATGACCTTTGTTGCAAAACCATGACCGAGTGCGAGTCTGAGTCATGGAGTGGAATGGTTACAGTATGGATGAAACTTGAAAGGCCTCTGCTCTAGCATGGATGTGTTTCCTTTTTGACATCCTTTTCCGAGAGAGATTATGAGCATAATTTATACTCTTTGGCTTTAAGTGTCTGGTGTGGAAAAGGGGGTGCATCCGAGGGTAACCTTGTATTTAAATTTAACGTTCTTTCCGCTTTTCAGTAGCAGCCAAGCCCAACAACTTACCAAAATTGGGCAACACATTTCCCGCCCAGCCCTAGGGTTCTAGCGTGCAGATGAAACCGCTAAATAAATACGAACTGTTATCTATGTTAATTTGATTATGCCTTCTCTGTTTCTAATACCTCGTTGGGTACGGAACGAACCAATGCTGACCCGAGCACGAGCGGGTCTACATTGCAAGGCATTCTGCCGATTGTGACCTACACGGTAGAACTGTCCAGCAACATGCTATCGCCGCCGTTCACAAGTTAAAAAGAGAATAAAATCACAAAATACCCGCAACGCTAATTTAAAATAGTGGAGAATTCATTACATGGCTACTTCATTCCCTCATATAAATATCAAGTTTTCATTTCAGTCTAAAATTAATTTCACTATTAAATTTTAGTCCCGAGACAATCCTGTCAGTACGGTATATAGGCGCGAGTTCCGAGCTCACGATCAAACGCTGTCCGAGACAGAAATTGATGATCAACGACCCTGATATCCTTTTATAGATTTTGGCGAGCCCAAAAGCTGGCTCGCAGTCTTCGCGAGCTAGCTCCATGGCTCTTCAAAGGGGACCGACAACAGAGCCAGCGAGCTCGCGGCCTCTGATTGGCTACCGAGTCTGACCAAAGAATATCTAAAAAACGCGAATACAAGTGCGCAGGATTCCTAACCATCTCGGCATGTCACAGCAGGAAAAATAGGACTGGCAACACCCAAAATAATACGATGCCTGTAAATTTGATAATCTTGAAAATTACAAATCTACCTACTTTTGCCGGTCCATTTATCGACACAAACGCTCCTGATTTGGACAATATCAGATTACAGTGGTCTAAAGAATGGTTGGGTGCCACCAAATTAGGTCAAATGGTAAAAATAGCTTATAAAAGTATCGAAACATGGCAGCTGTGGCTGTCCGAACCCATTCACAGAAATTGTAACTCAAATCCTTACACTAGTCTATGGTGGCCATTGCCTGATGTATCCCCTAAATTTGGACTCGTTCGTTCGTCGTGGCACGTCAAAATCATTAGTGGGAAGATCCGTCTTAACCAGCTGATAGTTTCATCATCCAGGTTGATCAGGCCTGAATTCCTCTTGGGGACTTGTAACCCTCACCTCATTTTATATGTGGCTAATGGTTTTGTGGCTCTTTCCACAATCGCAGTTTGGTGATTGGGGTTTCTACTCCGAGTCTTTTAGTTGAGGAAGTTCTTGTTACGACCACGCAGTTCTGAGTCTGTTGAGGTTGACCATGCCTCCTATCAAGGGTCAGCAGCATTTGGCTTGCTAGAATGGGCTGTCCACAAACTGCTTTTAGGTTCATAGTAGAGGATGACCATTGTCCTCAAACCATCTGTCCTTGATCCAAGATGATCGATAGGATACTGTGACTGCAGTTGCATGGATTCCCTGATGTCAAACTTGTCAAAGTTCATTATTCTGCTCATCCAAGACAGATCTTTTCCGTCCTGGAGGACATCAAATGGGCAACGTAGTAGTAAGCGCAACTTCGGATGGTGTCCCACAAGGTTCTGTCCTGGCACCCCAGATCTCTTCACCTCTACGTCTCAGATATGCCAAGGGAGATTGTTCGCAGTACTCCTACGCATACGACACGGCACTTGGAATAGCTGCTGACTCCTTTGAGTCCTTAGAAACAGTGCTGAAGAAAGACCTAATCACTGTAAGCAATTTCTTCCACCGATGGCACTTGAACTCAGGCAAACCTCAGACCGCAGCTCTGTTTTCCACCTGGCAATTCGATGCCAAAAGAGAACTAAACATCACACTGGATGGAGAAAAACTGGCACATGACCCACCACCGAAGTACCCTTGGCTTCACAATGGACCGCAGCCTTACTTCAATCAACACACCAGGCAATCGCTGCCAAGACGCAGTCTCGTGTCAACCTCCTAAAGCTCGCAGAACTGGATGGGGTGTGCACTCCTTTGACACCTTACATACTCAACTGTTGCCTTGGCATACCCACTGCGAATCCTGCACCAGTATGGTAGTCACAGCGTACATTTCACACAAGATTGATGTCGTTCTGAATGATTCAATGAGAACTTAAACAACAGTTAGTGGTTGCCTTTTGCACGCACTGTAGAATGCCTCCCAATTCTGTCTTGCATAGCTCCTGCAATCTTAGGAGGAACCTTCCTACGATCAAGCTCGCCAAGAAATGTGATGAACCTGGTAGTCTACTCCCACCACCAACACCCTTTGAGGATCAGAGATTCCACGAATCACTTTGCTACCCAATTTTGACGACACCCCGACTTAAAATGACAAAGATTACACCTAAACTGAGATCCAAATTCTCCCGAAAGGTGTCTGCATGAGCACAAGTAGGGGCGATACAGAAATATGCAACTTGATCATCAACCGAACCCTTAATATAATTAAACTTGATCAATCTTAACAAAACGGCCAAATCCAAGCCAAAACAGTGGGCCAGTTCCCACTGCTACCCACATTGCAAAATTACCTTGATTTTGCTCACATAAATTTTTTAGGGCCTACCCCTGTCCGTCACACCAATTATACTACTTCGGGGAAATCCCAGTGAACAGCATGTGTGTGGGGTGGATCCATTCTAACCACAACCAGAATTTAGCCACAAAACTTAATTTGATCAAGTTGCGGGTGTCAAAGCACTGAGGGCATTAATCCTAATTTTTAGACGTCGTCATTGGTTTAAAAACACGAAAAACCAAATATTTACAAAAAATCCTATTTTTTTTTTGTGTGTGTGTTTGAAGTAATGTTTTCTTATTCCAAACCTGCTGAAGAACAACTCCACTGTAAGGTTTATTTTCTGATTTTTAATTATGAATAACGGACAAAGTCGTATATTCTGTAGTCTATTTGATTGCTTATGATTTTGCTGTATTATTTGAGGCTTGGCCGCCATCGTCTGGCGGACATCGCCATCTGGTGGTGGTAAAAACAGATCAAATTCATTCCTGCAACTTTTCCGGTTTTTGTTTGGTTTACACCGTCGCATGGTACAGTGTCGTCGTATGACAATGCGTATGCAAACAATAAATGGTACAATATACTACGAGCACTAGTAGGCCAACACCGGTTAGTCTTATACTCAACATGCAGTGAAATTGGTTTCTGTGATCATATCATTTCTGTAAAATCTGTCATATTTATGGATGTGAAATCAGTGAATACTGAAAGAGTCATTGTGAGTACTAGACACTAGTAATCAAAATATAACCTGTCATTAATTTTTTTTTTTCACACCCCACCACGGGTAATCCCGTGTGGAGATTTTAAGCCCGGTACTCTGACATCGCGGGCGGGTACCAGGAATTCAGTCACAGCCGTGTGTGTGTGTGTTTAAGCACGATTCATCTTGCTTTTTGCACCAGGGCGGGTGTGGGGTGGGGGTACATCAGAGAGGATAGTGTGGGGGTGACCTTGTGATCATGTGACCTTCGTGACCCCTGTGACCTTCATGATCACATGACCTTCAGACCCCATGTGACCTTCATTCCCCCACATGACCTTTGGTACCACCATGTCACATTTGTAAACCCATGTGATCTCATGTGACCCTTGGATGACCTCATGAGACCCTGGTGACCTCACAGGACCCTGGTGACCTCAATGGGACCCTGGTGACCTCATTGGAACCTTGGTGACCTCATGTCACCTTTGCCCCATTTTACAAGGTCGGTGCATCGGGTAGGGGATGGTTGGGCTTCGCAATGAGGGGGTGGGGTGTGTCGGGGAAGACCAGAGTGGGGTGCGTCGGGGAGGGGTCATCCTCATGTCACCTTGGTGACCTCATGTCACCTTTGCCCGTTCACAAACTGGGAGCAGAACGACAACAGCCAACTAATGGTCAAATGACCATTATGTATGTTTTTGTAATTGAACCAGAAATTCACTGCATCTACTTCCTCAAATAAAGTTATTAGTACTGAAACAAATATTAGGATATAATGTACCTACCACCGGTTGGTAATCGTAGGAAGGGAGGTGGGAATCGGTAGGAAGGGTGTTGGGAATAAGTAGGAACGGGTAGGAAAGGGGTCGATAGGGTGTTGGGACATGAGCGGTGGCACGATGAGGGTTGTTGACTCTTGAGAACATCGGAGGGTTTAGGAATGAGGGTGTTTGGAATGGGGAGTGTCTGATGTTAA